>LGSM01000161.1:0-61286 GCA_001314345.1 Phytophthora multivora | reverse complement strand
GACGGGGACGGCAACCTCGCGTGGACAATGCTGCCCCCAACTTGTTCACGAGTCAATGACTCGGAGTCATACATTTATACATGTCTTGTGTAAGCGCACAGTGTGCTAAACCAAGAACAAGCACCATGTTGTCCAAACATTTTTTAATTAAGAAGAACAATACGAGGACTTCTGCATTCCGCATCTTACGAAGATCTGATTACATATAGAGAGCTTTACAAATATTAATACATGTACTTAGGTAACTTTCTTCACGTGATTTACAGACGAGCTACACCGTCGCAGTTTTGGCTGGTCGCCAAGCAGGTACCATCTCAAATCCAAAATATCTTTAGAGGCCCCATATTTAAAAAAGAAGAAATGCCAGATATGATCAACTCGCTCTATCTGTAGGCTACAGCAGCCAGAAGCTTGGCAATCCAGCGCCCCCTCCCTGAAGTGGTATCAGTCACTTGTATCACGTAGCACAGGGCGACCCATACAAAAACCAAGTATAGCCTGCTGCTGCGAAGAGACAGCGAAGCTGGCCCCCTCTCACGCTGTGCCGCCCAGCTCAGCATTAACCGATCGGCTGTCGAGACCGCGCGCACTTCTCCCCCTCTGGTCGATGCTCGAGAGCAAGCCGGACCCCCTGGAGCCCACGGCGCGCAGCATGGGCAGCAGCTCCAGCCTCACGCGCCTGTCGAGCGGCGTGCTGCCCCCGCCGCGCCTGAACGTCGGCGTTTTCTCCAAGCGCAAGGGCGTCCGTTACCATCGTGACGGACAAGTGAGCAGCTGCCGCTTCTGCGAGATCCTGCGGACGCGCGCCGAGCCCTTCCTGTACGAGGACGAGCAC
The DNA here is from genome assembly GCA_001314345.1 of Phytophthora multivora. NCBI lineage: Eukaryota > Oomycota > Peronosporomycetes > Peronosporales > Peronosporaceae > Phytophthora > Phytophthora multivora. Next base: position 60,451 of record LGSM01000161.1, on the reverse strand, counting down.
GTGGTCGTCTTCCGCCCGCTCCGGCCCATCGTGCCCAGCCACGTGCTCATCGTGCCGCGCGCGCACATCCGCAACGTCAATCGATTGGCCGCTAGGCATCGCGAGCTGGTCGCGAGGATGCATCGCGTGGCTGAGGCTGTTATGACCAAAGGATCAGACAACGGAGCCGTTGAGGACTATGTGGAGCAGCAGCCAGAGGAGCCAGAAGAGGTCCACACTCAAGGGGATGAGAACCGCGTGCGCTACTCGTTCCACGTGCCACCGTTCAACAGTATCGACCACGTCCATATGCACGCGTTCCTCGACGACCCGCGTCGTCTGGGCTACTACGGACGCATTAAGTACCGGACCGAGTCGTGGTGGTGTCGCTCGTACGACCAGGTGATGGCTAGACTGACGGAACTGGCCGCCGCCGTCCCGCAAAACCAACAAGTCGAGCTGGAAGAAGCGTCATCATCCAGCTCGTCCGATATCCTATCCGAGGAGCGTCAGACTGCGTAGAAAGAATCTATAGGCACCTATTTATTTGCAAATGTCCACCCAACCTTGTAGTGCTTCCCCTCTTTGTCAGTGTCGTGTGAGTACTTTTCAGTCGCTACTGCCATACTCGAGTCGCACGTTCGAGGAAGTGCCGCGACGAGGAGTGGCAGGCTGCCAGCCGCACAAGATCGCCTCGATATCCTGAAGACTGCGACGACTCGTCTCGGGAATGTACCACCAGGACAAGACAGCTCCAGCGATGTTGCAGGCCATGACAAGACCGACACACAAGCTAAACACGGAAACTGGAGTCGGAATGAACTCACGAAGAGCTGGGAGCGCGTGCGATAGTCCGATATTTACAATCGCCTCCCAGATCACCACGAGGCTGACAGCGCCCATACGCTGCTTCACGGCGAAAAGCTCGCTGACCACGACCACAGGTAGAACGCCGAGGCCGAGCTGATGTCCGGCATTTACCAGCAACATCGCGGCCCAGCCGGAATCACTCAGCGCCACACCGTCATCTTCATCACGATGGCCTTTTCTGTAGATGGAGACCAACAGGAAAGCGCAGGCCAACGCCACCAAGTAGCATCCACCCTGCAACGCCGCTGGTCGCCCTCTAGTATCAACGAAGTAGAAGCAAGCGACGATCCCCATAGCAGCGGCAACCGCCACAGCCATTGTCACTGCGATCAATCCTTCTTCGGCGCCTTCAACGGCAACACCGAAAACGGTGAGGACGAACGAGACGTTCGTGCGTGTTCCTCCAACGCCTCGACTGCTATCTTCAGCTAGCGTCGATGTAATTGACGGTTCGAGCAGGAAAGCACTTACTGCGCGTAACGTAAAGAGCGCAGCACAAAGAAGAACAGGGCGGAAGAACGCGCCGTGGTGGCGGCGCTCCGTCGCTGCCAGCACTTTGGCGTGGATAATAGCGTTGGTCTCGTCCTCCGCAGTCCGTTCGTCCCGGTTAAACAGCTTGTACAGCACTTCAAAGGCAGCTTCCCGGTCGTCGTGGCGAGCGATGAGCCACGTGGGCGAGTCCGGGAGCTTCTGCGCGAACAGCAGCAGCAGCAACGCAGGCGCAACGCCAGCCAGTGCCAGCACCTTCCACTCACTGAGGTTGAAGCCAATGTACCGACGACTCAAGTACATGAAGAGCGCTCCTAGGGCCAAGTAGAGGATCCCTCCCACTGCTGAAATGAACACCTGCGCACAGATCACTCGTCCGCGAGTGTGCGCAGCGCTCACTTCTGCCAGATACACGGGGACGATCACATAGGTGATCCCAGCAGCAGCACCAAGAAGATATCTCCCTATCAACACTGTGAGTTCCCCGTATGCAACGCCAACCAGCACCCAGCCCACAATGAATGGGATGGCAGCCAGCTCCAACGTGCCAGCTCGTCCCAGTCGATCTCCGCAGTAACCTGCACCCGCAGCTCCAAGTACAGTGCCTAAATAGAGACAGGAGCGGAAGAAGAACTCGGCATGTTCATGTCTGGCTCGGAACACGTCCACCTGCATGTTGTAAAGCCGACCAGGAGCGATAGGGAACAGCGTGACCCAGGCACAAGCTACGCCAGCAGCCCCCATGGCTGCAATATGCAGCGCGAAGAAGGAATTCCGTTGACGTGCCAGTCGCTTTTGGCGATACTCCGGTCTGCAGTGAAGTAAAGAACGATGAGTGAGACATCAGTGGTGCTGCCTGCATGCGACAGGAACAAGTTGAAGCGACGTACCGCGAGTTGATAGGCGTGCTCTCATCGCTCGGAGACAGCTCCGAGGCGTCCGAGAGCTCCACTGGCGCTGCGATGTACTGGTGCGGCACGAAGGCGAAGTCGCTGCGTGGAGGGTCTCGCAGACAATTCACCAGGTAGCGCCAAGTGCGCGGGCGTCGGCGTGCGGCCATAGCGGGCAAAGAGCTAGTGGCGCGCCAAAGGTTTGGAGCGCTCCAAGCTGATTCTGATCTACTGGAGCAGTCGCCATGGGTTTAAATGGTTTGACTTGGAGTTACTATTGGATTAAGATGCATGGGACAAGGGATAGTATTTACGGGATTGAAGTGATCTATTGCTACTTACCCTGGAAGAGCTACCTTACTTCTTTGCCGTGGGCTTGGCTGCTGCATCGTCTTCGATGCTGGAGTAATACTTTTGCGTCAGTTCACTGCCTAAGTGCTTCTTCCAGCGGAATACGTTCAAGCACGAGTACAAGAACGACTTGACCCGAACCTTGGCAGACTCTTTCCGAGTCTTGGGGAACGGCGTTGTGTCGAGACAGACAACGCCCGGCAATGAAAACATGTCGCTGTAGCCCATGCCGAACACGATGGCACCTGGACCCCACTCCTTCACGTAGTTCGCAAGCTGAGTGGAGATCAGTCGCTTACTCACGATGTGAGCGCCGTAGTAGTTCTTCGCATCGATCCATCGGATAGGCACACCGTTGATGATAACGGGGTCTAACAGCAAAATGTCCGGAGAGATGACACGACGGCCATGCGTCACAATCTGGTCCGCGCACAGCTCAGCCTGGGTTCTGCGTAGGAGAAGGCGATAAACGAACTTAGTTTCGACACTTCCAACATGATAGCGCGTACAGACAGATACAACGTACTTCAGACGGATCCCCTTCGCCTTGAGGAAGTGCTCAATGGCCTGCTCCAACGAGTCAGCGTTATACTTCGGCGCACCAATGAACGGATCGCTCCGGTGGATGCTGTCGTACTCCGTAGCCTTGCGCAATTCGTACTGGTCGCGCTTTGAAAGCTTTTCTGCAGGTCTTGCGAGAGAATACTACACAAAAGAAGAAAAAAATGTTAGAAATACGAATCTGAGGCAGTAAGAAATGCAAACGCAAACCTTGATCTCCGCTTGACTTTTGCCCTTGGCACGAAGAATGACTCGCATCAGCGAGACGGGAGGATAGTTGTGCACCGTTGACAACTCAATGAGACTCCGACCGCTGTCGTACTCCTTGCAAATGGTGTCCCTGTCGCGACGGACACGGTGCGTGTTAACCAGCAGTGACATACGCAGCAGTTGCTTGCGCAGGTTGATGGTCATGTTGGTCGTGATAGGCAGCATCTCCAGCAGCTTTTCGATGTGGTTCACTTGCTGCCGCTTCAGCCGGCGAAAGGTTTCTTGCTGAAGAATTAAACCAGCAGCCTGAGTCTCCAGCACCTGCGGGATCGGGGTCACGGGCCATTCTAACTCCATCGGCGTGAGATCACCAAACTTTCCCTTCGCCTTCTTGATGTCCTTCTTCGTCAAAGGCAAGTAGCTCGGTCCATTCTGGTATACCGACGACTGCATCGACGAAAACACCGACGACATCGCAAAGCACGGGTCCAATCCAACCGCACGCACACCCTCCATCACCGTTAGAGCACGATCTTCGCGTCCTGACTCGAGAGACGTTAACGACATGATCTCAGGCTCTACTTCTGACAGTCTCATCTCCATCAGAATGTCGAAAAAGGCATCCGACCTCCAGACAATTGACGCACGCAGCAGCCAGTGCATGTACGCGTGCACTGAAATCGGTCGCAACAGTCGAAGCTGCTTCAGCACCTTCACCGCACCATCCAAATACTCCTGACGGTAGCAGATATCTAAGAAGCGGTTGTAGTCAGCCAGCTTCAGCTTCATACCAGCCTTTTCCATCAGATCCCAGAGCTCAATAACTTCCACAGCAGCAGAAGCTTCGTCGCAAGCGTCGAAGAGCGTTCGCAGCGTCGACTCGTCCACTTTTCGGCCTTGGTTCAGCATGTCCCGGACAATGCGAATGCCTTCACGTGGTTTCTTCGCTTCGCAACACGCCAGAACTCCAGGAGTCAGAAAGTTCTCGTCCAAGTACGGATTTCCGAAGTTGCGGTACAAATCAAAAAGCTTGTGCGCGTTTTCAAACGACACGCGACGGAGTTTCGTGATCAGCACCGCAATCTCCTCCTCGCTCGGCAGCGTCTTCTGTAGCGCCGCAATCTCCTGCAGCGTCATCGTGATTTTGTCAGTTTTAAGATTCTTCAGCGGCGTTGGCTCCTTTGCCGGTACAACTGCAGTCTCCGGCGATGTTTTGTCCAGTAAATTATTGCTCTGCTTGTCCTTCTTCGAGCTCTCTGTAGTAGCCACAGCTGAAGCGGTCTTGGTGTCTCTATTAAGAGCTCTGGACAGCATCTCCTCCTCGATCTCTTTCTGCGTCATTGGCTTTCGAGGCTTCTGCTTGGGCTTGCTCTTAGCATTCTTCGTCGTCTTGTCAGGCACAACTGAGGCCCCAGCTGGAGCTTCTTTTTTTATGACTTTCTTGCCTTTACGGCGCTTGGCAGCGATTGGTTTGTGCGCTGCAGCGTCAGTTGCTACTGCGCATGAAGCTGCGGCTGCTGCGTCCGTCGAGTTAAAACGGAGGACACCCACGTGAGGCTTCTGCAGCGCATTGAGACTGTTGCTAGAACCGAAGAGCGACCGCTGGGCCGGTGCGTGCATGGACAACGTCACGCCCAGACGACGCATGCTCGCGCGAGCAGCAGAGCGCGAGGGCCCCAGAAGCATGGCGGATGCACTTGTGGCGTTCGGTGGTCATGGTGGAAAGGACCTCTCATACGTAATATCTAGCAGTGTGTGGACCACGTAGCTTCTGGTGGTTTTACGGTATTTGAAACGGTAAAATTCATATGAATGTATTATTCAGTTTTTGTTGCTTTACAAAAAAACAAAAAGTAAAGGTGTATTTACAACTTTTCAATTTCAACGGTAAAAGTCCGTCTAAGTACGAAAACCCTTCCACCCAGTCATTATTGCTGCCAATCTCAATACGCCCGATGGCCGAGGAAGCTTCGCCCGACGCTGCGGCGTTCGTGGGCGCCCTGTACCGTAAAGTTCTGCTGTCCGTAAAGGCGTCGAACGGTGTTCCTTCCGAAGACGATGGTTTCCACTTCCACTCGCAGTTCAGCGCTGAGTTCGCGGCGTGTTCCAAGCGGTCCGGCGCCAAGGCCGAGTCGCTTGTTCGGCTTCTGACCAAGCGCCGCCGCGATGACGCTGACGCTGACAACAGCGACGAGGACGAGGACGACGCTCAGGAGCTCTTTGATGGCCCAGAGCCTAACGCGCGCATCACAGACTACGCAGATATGCTACTGGACGAGGCGACCAAGCACCTCGCGCGCTTTGTACAGGGCGAAACAGCGTCGTCCAGTGATGACTCGAAGCTGCGGCCACTGGAGAACAAGCCGCAGGTTTTCGAGAAGAATAAAAAGGTCAAGAAAGAGGAGAAAGTGGAGAAGAAAGCGACGCGAGGAGCGCAAGACAAGCCGCAAGACCGATTCGACGAGAAAATCGACAACTCGGACGCGCCTTTTGTGTCTAAACTTCAGCAAAAGGTGCATGCCCTGAATGATGGCGCTGCAGCTGTGGTGGATGATGAGGATGACGAGATGGCGCCGCGTAACCCGTACTACCCGGAAATTAAGGGGCTCAAGTACGCTTCGTGGCAATTGGAGGCGTCAGAGGAACCGTACGAGATGGTGGGGCTGGATCAGGCCTCATACTTGTGGGTGAATACGGAGGAAAAGCTCATGCAGATGATGAAGTCGCTGTTGGCTGCTGAAGCTCGTGTGATCGCAGTGGATCTGGAGCACCACAGCTACCGGTCGTACATGGGTCTCACGTGTCTGATGCAGATTTCAACCGCGCGTGAGGACTTCCTTGTTGATACACTGGCGCTTCGTGGAAAGCTGCAGACACTGAACCAAGTTTTCTGCGATCCGGAGAAGGTTAAGGTGCTTCACGGTAGTGATATGGATATCCTGTGGCTGCAGCGTGATCTCGGACTGTACATGGTCAACCTCTTTGATACGGGCCGTGCAGCTCGTCTGCTGGAGTACCCGCGTTTCTCCCTGGCTTACATGCTGAAGCGTCACTGCGACGTTGACGCCGACAAGCAATATCAGCTCGCTGACTGGCGTATCCGTCCGCTGGAAAAGAATATGGTCAAGTACGCACGTGAGGATACGCGATACTTACTGTTTATCTATGATCGGCTCAAGAAGGAACTGCTTCAAGCTGGGGCGAAGTCGCGCGAGAGTTTACTGTTCCAAACACTGCAGAACTCGAGCAAGCTCTGTTTGCAGGTGTACGAGAAGCCCCAGCCCACGGAAGAGGACGCTCTTGCTGTTGGTGAGAAGCTCAAAGGAACAGTGAATATCCGCGAGCTGTCGGAGCTTCAAAAGCGCGTGATCGTCGAGCTTTATCTGTGGCGCGATCGCCTCGCTCGTCAGGAAGACGAATCAGTGGCTTATGTCATGCCCAACCACGTGCTTATGAAGCTTACCAAGCACCTACCCGTACGGTCCGACGAGCTCTTCCGTGCTTGCCACCCTGTGCCGCTGCTTATCCGTAAGCATGCGCTTCAGATAACAAAACTGATCGTCAGTGCGAAGGCAAAGCTGGCTGAGGAAGAGACCAAGACTCGCCAAGAACCTGAACCTGTGGTCACTGCCAAGCCGACAAAAAAGACTTGGAACGAAGATGGAGAGGAGCAGGTGGCGGTGTCGTCAAGCCTGAAGCGCGTAGGACGTGCAGAATATGCTCCGTGGATGAGTGGCCAGCGTAAGGCTGGTGTCGCTAGTGCTGACGCTGCTCCGACTGGATCGTCAACGTCTAGTGACATTAAGCCGATGGCTCTGGGCATTAATGTCTCGACAGCAATTGTGGAGCCAGAGACATCAGTCACACTGTTGGAGAAGGTGAACGCCATGGTTGCGAGCACTACGTTCAGCATTGCAGAGAGCGAGTCAGTCGAGACACCGATCACCAAGCCGACATCCTTACTGGCGACTCCTAGCAAGGAGAGCGATAGTGAAGAGACCAAGCCGAAGATCCCTCAGTCCATTTCGGAGACGTATCACATGTCAAACCGATCGAAGCGCCGGAAGACCACGACTGTGGATACGACTGCAGCTTCTCAAGTGAAGGGCCGTGCGCAGGCGTTCATGCAAAAGGTCGATGATGACGACAAGAGCGAGTTCAAGAGCTTCGACTACGCTGCAGCCAGTTCTGAGATCACAGGAGCTCAGTTCCAGTTGAAGAAGGAGGAAGGAGAAGACCGACAACATCGTCGCGGAGGCAGAGGTGGACACAATAACAAGAAGCAGCGAGGCTACAACCCGTTCGTGGGCATGAGTGGTCAGGCCAAGAAGGACCCGAAAGAGCCCAAGGCCGCACAAGTGAAGAAGATGCACCATATGCCCAGAAGCGCCACGTTCAGATAGACGCCATGAAGTGAAAAGTAACTGGCCAACGGCCATGCTACAGTTAGATAGACCCTAGTCAATATACACATGCTGTCACCGCCATCAAGAGTTAAGTAAAAAGCGCCTTGTAGCACAAAATTGCCGTTCTCTGATTGGGCCAAATGAATTTTGACGCTTTTTAGCGCCATTTTGGAAAAACGGACCAAGCAGCACACGATCTCTCGATGGCTCGTAGCGACGCGCTCAAGCGTGTCTCGCCCACGCCGGACGGAGGCGAAAACGCTGCTAAGAAGCTCAAGACGTCAGTGGACGTGTCAAGCGAAGCGGCAGCCTCAGTGCGCGACGGGCCACTCGAAATGACGGACATTGGACTAGAACCAAGCGAGTCAGGGGAAGTCAATCAAACCATCACTTTGGCGGACGATAATGACACAACGCACGCGCAAATGAACGGAGTACAAGGTACGCATGCATAAATCTGCGTCTCAGCTGTATTTTAATGCTCTTGTGGGTGTTGTACGCTTCGTGGTTATTGACTTGCTGATTTTTTACTTAATGGTCTTGCAGACGTGGAAATGAGCGGTACGAGCCATAACAATGGCGTATCGAAGGCGCCGGCCAAGAAGGCAGCCAAGAAGCGTGCTAAACCCACCGGCAAAGTTTCTGCCAACGGGAAGACCCTGTCAAAGGCCAAGGGCGCTGCTAAGACCAAGACAAAGGCGAAGCCTAAAGCCAAAGCTGCTCCTAAACGCAAGGTGCGGACGCAGGTGGACAAAGCAAAGGAGAATGCGCCAGTGGCCGAACCTTTTTTCTTGGAGACAGGAGCGGAGTGGAACAATACGAATATCGACTTTGACGAGCTCAGTGTGCTGCGGTCACGGTGGGAGCTTCCTGCTGCTTGCCACATTCTGTGGCTGCTACAGAGTCCTTTGACACTTCGCTTCTCCAACACTCTGCTGGAATACGAGGCTGCTTTACTGAAGCCGGAGGACAGTCCTGTACTGGAGGATGTTTTCACGAAGCTTCTACTGAAGAAGAGTGAACGAGCTTGTCTGAGCGCTGGCATTGGACTCAAGTACGAATGGTGGAACAAACAGCTACGCATCTACTACCTGGACATGTACGACAAGTGGTATGCGCTGCTGCGCAAGGCAGGTGAACGGCTTCCCGAAACGTTTTCACAGGACGAGGACGATGATGACAGCAGCGTCTCGGACAGCAAAACCGACGAGCAGGTGGATGTGGAACTCACAGATGACGAGTGGCTGACACTCGATATTTTGAAGGCGCGTCTTGAAACACTCGGCATGGTGTGTCCGCTGAAGGTGCGTGCTGTTTCTCAACTGTTTCTTCGCTGCTCAGTTTTAACATTATCGTTTGATATTTACAGCATCAGTCATTTGCAGACTTATCGATCGAGTTGCGATGCAAAATTTTGCTGAATCTGTGCGAAGCCGTGGTGGACGACCCTGCTAACACGTGCGTATTCCCTTTACTGAGTAATTTGAGATGTGCATCCTCACTCAATAACCGCTGTACAGTGAATATATGCGGCAGATGGAGGACGACGACCTACGGGTGGAGCCTCTGGGCAATGACCGCGCTGGGAATCTTTTCTTCTTTTTCCCGCAGTTCTACGAGGAGCGGAGACTGTACCGATTGCATCCGGAGACGAAGCAATGGGCACTCTGGGCCAAGGGTGACGATGCCTTCCGTGCAATGCACAAAGCGATGAAGGAAATTCGTGGGCGTAAAGTCCGCGGCGAGCAAGAGCTGCTGGACCACCTAGAGGTTATCGTGGAGCAAATCGAGGACGAAGACGAAGCGCGCGCTCGGCAGGTGGAGAAGGCCAACCGTTTGGCCATTCTCGAAGCCATTCCACGCAAGCGATCGCTACGGCTTCAGGTGAAGCAGCTGGAGAAGATGGAAAAGCACCAGGAGGAGTTAGAGCACCAGAAGGAGTTGTCCACTGAGGATATCGCGGAGCTCAAGCGCACGGAGTTGCTGAAGAAGGTCGAGCGGGAAGCCGAGAAAGAGGCTCGAGACGCCGAGCGTGAAGCACGTCGCTTGCACCGCGAACAGGTCGAGCGGGAGGAGGCGCAAGCTGAACGCGAGAACCGTCGACTACGCCGAGTTGAGAAGGAAAAGGAGGAGGAGCAACGCGAGTTACAAGCCCAGGAGGACCGTAGAAAGCAGGAAGACGCGCGTGAGCTCCGAGCCCTCCAGCGACATGCAGGAGATGAATGGCAACAACTAGAGCAGGACGAGCAGAGTGCAGAAGCAACAGCAGAAGCAACCGCGGTGCCTTAAACCTGCAGTGAATCGTTGGTCTACCGTACCAGCGAAACAATCTGCACCACTACAACAAATAGAGATCATCGCCGTGTTCAATTCGAATCTTGACGTGCTGTAAACGATGAAACGCAACAATCGCCGCCGTGTTCTTGTTGCACCGAAAAGCTCGCAGTAATTCACCCAAGGCATTTCCAAGATTTGCATGTCGTCAACGACTCGTCATCCACAGTGCATCAACTATAATATGTACCGGTAGTTCTGGGAGGTTGAAAGACATCGTTTGACATCAGCCCTGCAAATGCAGGTCCTCTACTATAATAACGGCGGGAAAGAGCGCGCTCTTGTACACATCCATTGAGCTGTGCCTCATTCGGTGCCGCGTGGGCCATGCCAATTGTCGTGCTTGCTGGCATGTTGCTCTCTGCATGTGCATTCGTACATAGTGCCGCATGTTGACGCCCAAAGGTGAAGCCGCGACCAGCCTCGCTTCGCATGTTGGAGCCAAGCCTGGTCGGGGGTTCACTGCGCGTGGACGAGAGTCTATCGCTTTTGTACCCAACCCATTTTGCATTGCGTCGAACGATCCACAGCGCCAGCATTACTATCGCCGCGTGACGGAGCGAAGCTGAGGTCCGCCTTGGGCTTTCCGTTCAATTTCCGCCCGTCCAACCCAAAGAAATCCGCTAGACATGCACTATTGGTGCCAGTCCGTTGACGCGAATGAACAACGCGAAATTCGACTCGAATTGACCAACGTGGGAGCACCAGCCACCAATGGCATGGCCCTGCAGCCACGGATCTTCAGATGTGCCCGGCAGCGCGGCGACAAAGGGGCGAGAAACAGCTCGAGGCGATGCATTTTCTGCAGTGCGACTAGCCGAGCATACGGAGCAACTTGCACTTGAAGGCAAGTCCACTGCAAGTGGCCTGAGAGTTGTGCTCCACTCTGTCGTGCTTGCTTTTCCGACATTAAATTAACATGCCCTCCATCAACCCACTGCCATCTCCACACAGTTATAAGCCCCCATCGGCGATGGCATCGCCTCTAGGATAGGCTCCTAAAGCCCTTTACCAAAAGATTTCCTTCTCCCTTGAGTGGTCAATAGCGTGTTAGCAAGGGCACGAATTGACTTTGGAGATTCCTGCGACAACCATTCCAGGAAAGCCACCGGCAGATGGTGCGAGTCCATAGAAACCTCGAAAAAGTGCCCCTTGAAGTTTTTCAAGCATACTGAACCCAAGTATCCCACACAAAAGTGCAGCTTTGTGTTCGACCATGAATTTTCTCATTCGGCAAAAAGCGTTGGAGCCATCATCAAGTCGAGTAAGATGCTAGCGCAGCAGTATGAACCGCTCGAGACGCTCGCGCCTGCGCTCTTCGGCTCCGTGCAAAAGTGGCGGCACACGCCCTCGGGCGAGTACGTGGCTGTCAAGCGCATGGAGCTTCGCTTTGCGGCGCGCAAGCGCTCCAAGAGCTCAGAACGTGCCGTGGAGGAGGACCTTTTCACGGAAATCAAGACTAATTTGCGCGTGCAGTCGCTAGGCGGTCATCCGAACGTGCTGCCTCTGCGCGACTGCATCATGGAGGACGAGGCGGTGCTGCTCGTGCTGAAATTCTGCTCACGCGGCGAGCTGCTCGACGTCCTGAACACGAACCGCGCAGCCGGTCAGTGGGTTGATACGCTGCGATACTTTGCACAGATCCTGCGCGGTGCTTCTTTCCTGCACGCCAATGATATCGCTCACCGCGATCTGTCGCTGGAGAATGTACTGGTGGACAAGAATGACTGCTGCCAAATCACGGACTTCGGTCTGGCCACGCAGTGCGCAGGTAATATGACGGTGCGACCTGTGGGCAAACTTAGGTATATGGCTCCGGAAGTTAGTGCCGCGATGGTGTATGAAGAGGGTCATCAGAAGGAGTATGACCCCAAAGTGGCGGATGTGTGGGCACTCGGAGTGATGCTGTACGCCATGGTGGCGGCCCGGTATCCGTTCCGTGAGCCACTGCGCAAGGACGACCGGTTCAGGTTGTTGGAGGATTTTGGAGTTGAATACTTGCTGGAGAAGGATGAGGTGGACGTAAAGGGGAAAGTGGTGGATCTGCTGAAGAAATTGCTGGTCGTTGACCCAGCGAAGCGTTCGAAGCTGACAGAGCTGAAGTCTCACCCAGCGCTGCCTGTTGTGGAAGAAATTGAGACGCGTCCTGCAACACCAGCAAAGGTATCGAAGGTTGAGGAGCAGCCCGAACATTCATTGGAACAAGTTGCTATCACCAACCACGACGACACACGGCCGCGGGCAAGATCACTGGGCCGGTTTAGCGGAAAGGGGTCGCTCGCGTCGGTGAGCCCCAATGCACCACTATCAGAAGCGGAGAAGATCAAACAAGCGCTTACTTCTTCGGCCATCAAAGTAACAGCTGTAGCTTCTGCTCCTGTCACTGGCAATAATGGACCAAAGAACCCATGCGCTGGTGGCAGACTGCTGCGGAAGTGCTTTGCCACTGCGCGAGCATGATCCAAGCAAGTATATTATCTATAAGGAGAGACCTGTATTCCTCCGTTCACCTATATTATCAATCAACACACCATTTTGAAGCGATCCATTACCCAAAGCAAAAGAGATCCATGTGTGTCCCTTTGAGCAGCTTTCATGGCAAAGTGAAGACTCCCCTGTACATGTGGGCATAAGTGTGTTACGCTGCTGTCTCCTCGGCCACCGGTGAATCCACTGCGCACTGCTCGCTGAAAGAGGCACTCACGGCTGGCCACAGGTCGTCACACTTGCTCTCGTACTTGTCGTGCGAGCTTCCTAACGCTTGTTGCAGTGTACTGAGCCAGTGCTCCAGAGAGGGCACAAGGTTAGCTGCCTGGACCCTCGTGGATTTTGTAGCCTTGACCCGAGCGCTCTCAAGCAGATGAATGAGCTGGCCAGCTTGATAGAACACTGTGCGCTCGAAGAACTCCATCTCCCGCAATGTATCGCACAAAGTGTCGACATAAGCGTCGACAAAGTCGGCCGCGGGCCCGTTCTCCAGCCAGTGTGTCCGCTCGAGAGCAAACGCAACGCTTTCCGCAGACAACAGGGACACGAGCGAGAACAAGTTGCGCCAGCGACTCAGCATTTCCTGCTGAGGTGAACGCTGATCTGCATCCGCATTTTTGCCACGCCGGCGCTTTTTGCCGTGCGTTGTCTGTTCTGCTGCTTCAATCTCCTTGCGGAAGTCAAGCATGAGTCGAGCGAGCCAGGTAAGTAACGCATTGAGTTGTTTCGGCGGAGTGAAAAACTCTGATGGTTGCAGGTCTCGCAGGTCATCCTTTTTCTTCAAACGTTTTGCTGCTTTCTCTACTAGCAATGACGTTTCATCGTCCACATGCACGGACTCAGTCATCACCAAGACCTTCGCGTACACTTCCACCAAGCGAATAATCCCGAACGTGTTCGCTTTGTACGCTTCTTCAGCTTCGTCAGCGTCGAATTCGAGAATCGGCTCGATGCATCTGTTCAGCACCTCAATGATAGGATCCAGCAAAGACTTGAGCCCCTTGACAGACGGCATCTGAACGATATACTCGATTGTACCGAGAACTACGACCGGGCTCAGCTCTGCCTTCCTCGGCTTCTTCGGCTTCGATCCAGCCGTGCCAGCGCAGAACTTTTTCTTTCTCCATTGCTCAAGGAACTTCGCCAATTTTGATGCCAAAAACGGGAGCTGGTCCCATTGCACCATGCAATCCACCATCGACTGTAACAGCTTCCTGTTGGAACTCTCGTCCAGCTTCATCAGATTTTCCAACAAGCGTTCCAGCAAGTTTCCTTCAGACAACTCACCCAGGTAGCCAACAATTCTCCAAATGGAACTGAGAGCTTCCTGATCGTACGGACGATCCTCACTATAAGCAAGAAGTAATGCTTCGAGTGACTCGACGTTCAACTGCTCGCGGAGGAAGGTCTTACACTCAGCGTAGCGAGCATCTCCCAATACCTTGGCGTGTACGCTCTTAAGAAGGTTCCCAATAACTTCGAGTACGACAACTTGGCCAACCACGCTAAAGCCTTCTTCCTCCTCCTCGTCATCATCATCCTCGTCTTCTTCCTCAGACTCCTGAGGCTGCTTTAAACGCCGGGATACGAAGTTCAGCGAGCAACGAAGCAATAAAGCAGCCAGCTTGCATACTGAACCAACCGATACATGCTCGACGACATTGGCGTAAAATACCATAGCAGCTTCAGGGTTCTTTCTCACTAAAGCGAGACACCGAGCCACTTGAGAAGATCCACCCACGCTCTGAGGAAAGTATGAGTTCAGAAACAGGGAAACGAGTTGCTTGCATGCCAAAGGACTATCGTGGTCCATGACCATGCGGCAAAGCAAATCGTTCACTGGTACAACATCGTAAAAATGCAAGTTTCGAATGCTCTTAATTCGAACCAGCAAGGCACCAAATGCAGCACGGACTTTTTCGTTCCGATCATTTATCAGAGGCGCGAGCTGTAACATACAAAAAATATATAAATTAGTTTACATGTAATCCAAACTGTGCATACCAAACTAAGCTTACCATAGGAAACAGCGGCTTTAGAATCGAGTGCGAATTGTGGTTATCCAAGATGAATTGGACGCCTTCAAACACTGCTGCACGTACACTGCTGGAGGACACATCATTCACTAGATCCACGACAAGCTTCGAGATGAAGCACCGAATCGTTTCAGCTGGAAGCAGCTCCCAGTACACGGACAACACCTTGGATACACCTTCAATTGCTGCCACTCGAAGCGCTGGATGGGAGTCACCCAGCAGTTCCTCGAACGTGTCAAACTGCTTCTGAAGCGTCAGATCCATCATTTCATTGTTGAATGCTGGATCACGGAGCGGGAAGTTGTCGAACAGCAAAATAGTTGCTTGGCGTCGAACAGAATCATTGGGAGCCTTCACACCACGCCACAAGATGGGGCTACAAATACGATATAACATCTCATCCACACCAGGGTGTCGCTTGTTCTCGAAAAATATCTGCAACACTGTACGGACGGCATTGAATAGGGAAGTGCTGCCTGCATGAACCGCGTCGCGAACATATCGCTGAATGCACTCCTCCTCGATTTTCTCGCGGAAAGAGCCCTTACTACCAACCCAAGCCTATTAAACGTCAGTACACCACAAGTTAGTCGTCATAACAGTCCAGATAGTCACAGGTGATAACCTACCTTGAAGTAAATGCTGCCGTACTTTACGAGAATCGAGTTTCTCTGGTTCGGGATCTGGTTTCTAATGGTCTCGTTAATATCTTCAACAAATGGTACGTGAAGCGTGAACAAAAAGCTCAGGAACGGCACAGCATCGGGCGATCTAAAAAATGTTGGCTGGATAAAGCAGCGCAGCAAAATATCTCTCAGTAGCCCACTGCTGTCATCGTCAAAGTCCAGTAGAGGCAGTGCATCCTTGATGGCAAACAGCCTTCTAATCGGGTGGTTCTTCGAGTTAAAGCTCCCCGTCGCGGGGGACTCATAGCTGCGAACAATCAAATACGGCAGCAACTGCGTCACTAGGGAGTGGGCTCGTCCAAGGAAGTTGTGCTTCCAGCAGGTCTCACATAGCAGCGAGATAGCTTCCTGAGTGGCCAGCACTTGGTCCACATCTCCTTTTAATCTTAAAAGCTGGTCGTGCAGCTCCTGAGCCACAGCGAAGAGCTCCTCCTTGTCCACAGATGCTCCTTTTGCTTCCACCAGTAACGTCGTAAACTCCGCGATGCATTCTCGGGCTTTCAACCGACCGGCCTCCTCTTCTTCGTCCTCACTAGGAGCCACAAGCTCTACAGCTGCAGGGTAAAATGCATCCAGATTCTCCCGAGGCAGCGTGCGCACGTCGTCGTCCACCTGTGCCTTATCCTGAGTAGCCGCGTCCTCTGCTTCTTCCTCGGCCTCAGCCTCAGCCTTCTTCTTGGCCTTGCGCTTTCCACCTCCAGGCTTACGACGCTGCACTTTTCTCTGCGCCATCACCTGCGCCAGGGGCGACGCGTCTCCTCGCTGCAGCGCCGCGATCGCCTCCGCCACCGTCGCCATCGTTGCGGATTCAAAATGTTATTAAAACTGCGCGCGGAAAAGAGTGATTGTCAGGTCCCAAATTTCTCAGAATTTATCAGAAATTGAACGTGATGTGGCGCACACCACATATCCACAGATAAGAGATCCACACAAATTCCCCCCACTCAAAACGATCGTTTGGACGCCAAGGGTCCACTACAAGAAGTTCATAGGATGGAGACGGCAGACCTGGTGGTGGACGGCACGCGCACGTCGGGCAAGGATGTGCGCGAGCAGAACGTGACTGCGGCGGTGGCTATCGCTAACATCGTCAAGAGCTCGCTGGGACCCGTTGGACTGGACAAGATGCTCGTGGACGACATCGGCGACGTGACCATCACCAACGACGGTGCTACGATCCTCAAGCAGTTGGAGGTGGAGCAGCCCGCTGGCAAGGTGCTGGTTGAGCTTGCCGGTCTTCAGGACCAGGAAGTGGGCGACGGCACCACGTCCGTCGTCATTATTGCTGCTGAGCTCCTCAAGGTGAGCAGCCACAGCTTTAAGATACTTTTTATCCTTTATTTTTCCACGATGGAATGGTGGAATATTTAAATGATGCATCTAATCTGAATTGCGTTGTTATTGTGACTGTGCAGCGCGCCAACGAGCTGGTAAAGAACAAGATCCACCCGACTTCCATTATTGCCGGGTACCGTCTCGCCATGCGCGAGGCTGTCAAGTACATTAAGGAGAACCTGAGCGTGCCTGTGGACACACTGGGACGCGATAGTTTGGTCAACGCTGCTAAGACCAGCATGTCGTCCAAGATCCTGGGCCCAGAGAGCGATTTCTTTGCTAACCTGGTAGTGAACGCCGTGTCATCGGTCAAGGTGGAGCAGGAAGGCGCCAAGGGCAAGATCAGGTCCAAGTACCCTGTCAGTTCTATCAACGTGCTCAAGGCTCACGGTAAGAGTGCTTTGGAGACCCAACTAGTGGATGGATTTGCCTTGAACTGCACCAAGGCATCGCAGCAGATGCCTACCTACATTAAGAACGCCAAGATTGCTCTGCTGGACTTCGACCTTCAGCGTCACCGTATGCAGATGGGTGTGCAGGTGGTGGTGAACGACCCCAATGAGCTAGAACAGATTCGTCAGCGCGAGATTGACATCACCAAGGAGAAGATCCAGAAGATGATCGATGCTGGTGCCAACGTGATCCTGACTACCAAGGGCATTGATGACCTGTGTCTGAAGTACTTCGTGGAGAACGGCTGCATGGGTGTGCGTCGCTGTAAGAAGGAGGACCTGCAGCGCATTGCCAAGGCCACCGGTGGACAGGTTGTGCTCACGCTCGCTGATATGGAGGGCGAGGAGACGTTCGACCCCTCAACGCTTGGTGAAGCACAAGAAGTTAGCGAGGAGCGTGTCGGCGATGGCGAGCTTATCTACATTAAGGGCTGCAAGACGCGTCAAGCCACCACCGTTGTGCTTCGTGGCGCCAATGAGAACATGCTCGACGAGATGGACCGCTCCATGCACGATGCGTTCATGGTTGTTAAGCGTATGCTCGAAAGCAACCAGCTTGTTGCTGGTGGCGGTGCCGTGGAGGCAGCTCTGTCTATCTACCTTGAGAACTTCGCTACGACTCTGGGCTCCCGGGAGCAGCTGGCCATCGCCGAGTTTGCCGACGCACTGCTGGTCATCCCGAAGACGTTGGCGGTCAACGCTGCAAAGGACGCGTCGGAGCTTGTGGCACGTCTTCGCGCGCACCACAACACATCGCAGAGCGACGCTGCCAAGCGTGAGCTGCGTTTCTCGGGTCTGGACCTGCTAGAGGGCTCTGTGCGCGACAACCTGGATGCTGGTGTCGTTGAGCCTGCTATCAGCAAGATCAAGAGTCTGCGTTTCGCTACGGAGGCTGCAATTACCATTCTGCGGATTGACGATCTCATCAAGCTCAACCCTAAGGAAGAGCCCCAGCAGTAGGCTTCCTACCAGTTTCCCCTTGACAGCAGGCAGGTGGCAATAGCGTTTATAATAACACTCAGTTTCAGCCGATGTAAAGCTCCTATTCATTCGCTTCAGCTTCTTCCGCAGCCTCCGCTTCCCGTCGATGCATGAGCTCCACTGCAGCCAAGCGATCCTCGTCACTTAGTGGCTCACCATCGAGATGCATAAGCATCGGTGCGAGCAAAATGATGGATGAACGGTAATCTTCTGCTTGGGTCACGGTGTTCCCAATTAGATTCAATGACGCTAGCTTCGGTAGCTGCTCAAGTTGCTGCACGGCCTCAAGTGTTTCGATCTACAGTTGCAAGCAACAATACTGATCAATCCACAGCGATAACGACAACTAAAGACGAAAAAATCTCTACATTGTTCTGCTGAAGAGACAGCGAAGTCAACGTCGGTAAGCCTTCGATACCGCTCAACGTTGTGATCTTGTTCTCGTCCTGAAGAGAACCATATCAAGCTTTAACAACGTTTGATGTAGTTTTACGTAAGGTATCATCCACTTACCAGAAGCAGTACCTCCAGTTTGGGAGCTGAGCCACTTGATAAAGTGCCAATTTCTTCGATGGCGTTGCCAACTGCCTCCAGCACAGTGATTGACGGCAAACTTTGAAGACCAGGGAGTCCTTTCAACTCGTTACCTGCAGTATTCACGCTAAGTTTACGAAAGTGTTACGAGTTGGCTTTGTAATGATACCGTTCAGCTTCAGCACCGAAAGTGAGCACGATTCAAGTCCTTGAAGTGCTGCACTGGTAATCTTGTTCCCAGACAGATCAAGCGACTGGCAAGAGATCAAGTTAGCAATTACATACGTCAGTAGATCACAGCAGCCAGAAAACGAGAAGGACTCCACCTGTAGATACGGTTGAGGCAGAAGTGGTGGCGCTGCGAGTGCGTTGTCTGACAGATCCACACAAACGAGGTACTGGAGCTCAGACAGCGGCGAGGCATCGACGATTTGGTTCCTGGATACGTTCACATAGAGCAAGTGCGAGTAGCTCTTGATCGGCTCCAGACTCACTAAACCTTTTTCCTGTTCCAAACAGACACAAATCTAAGCTCTATGACCATTTACTAAGGCTGAAAGCGAACGCACAATGACGTCAAGAGCGGTAAACGCGTAGCCGGAGTCGTCCACGACACGATCCACACGGGACAACCCTTCCATGTAGACTTGGAGGTTGATCTCTTCGGCCATACTCGTTCTCAAATTTCTAGGTTATAACTTCTATAAAAGTGAAATGTCAAAACCGTTCTGCCAACAGACACGTGGGTAAAGAATGTCGTCTCCATTGAGCCCACAGCGCCAGTCGTCTGCGCTGTTGCCTGCTGAAGCCTTTTCTACCGATGACGACTCGGACTGTAAGTGCCACCTAAACTTGAGTTCCAATCCCACTAATGCAGCTCGTTTGCAGTCTTGCCGTGGCAAATTGCCTTCCGTGTAAAGTTTCCAAGCGAGAAAATCGGTCTACGCTTCCACCCAGCGCAGTTCCCCGACACAGGCAATGGCATCTACACAATTCGTCTCCTGGAACTCACCAAGGCAAGGAAGTTACAGGCATAAGACATTAATTACACTGCTGTGATCCTAACATGATCATTCGGAATAGGGACCTGATGGAAGTGGCCCAGCTCAACAGTATAACAAACACCTACAGCCTGGCCAGGAACACTTAACGCTACGACCAGGGCTGTACTTGACCCACATCAATGACAACCATCTGGTTGAAGTGCCCTGTGAAGAGATCATTCAAAGGTGCGTTTGGTATTAAAATATGTAGACGACAAGAAACCAGGACTTATTGACAATGCTATCAACAAACAGTCTGCAAACAACCGCCAGACCCATTACCCTGCGGTTTGTCGACGTTGAAGCAGGCGTTGTTACTCGTCATGAGCTTCGAGACTCCTTGCGTTTGGACGGAGACGCGCTATCAGCCGCCATCGCACAACTACCAGGCACTCCTCCATCTTCTCAACGACGCCAAGCATCACCGACTAAACAGTCAGGAGATCCCATGTACAAGATCATCCTACTGGGCACTGCAGGAGTAGGCAAGAGCAGTCTCTTGGCCGTGGCAGCAAACGGTGACGACGCTTACATGGTACTTACTACCAGTGTTGAAATCGCTGTAAACTTTACTCGTACTCACAGTTTTGCTTGGCTGCAGGACCGTCGTCCACCGACGTTGGAAGCGGAGTTTGGTACTGTCGAGTTCCCCGATCCAAGTGACTACAGCGGTACGAAGTTCATTAAAGCCCGGATCTGGGATACCGCAGGCCAGGAACGCTTTCGAGCCATCACGAGGTCACACTACCGACGTGCAGATGGCGCTCTACTTGTGTACGACGTAAGTGACGGCGAGAGCTTCGAACGACTTGGAGAATGGCTGCATACTCTACGAGAAACTGCAGGCGACTCTCTCACCGCCGCTATGGTGCTCGAGAACAAGGTGGACAAGCTGAAAGGCCCGAGGTCTGCTAAATACGCTCAGCCAGCCAGAGTCAAAGACTTCTGCGAAGCTCAAAACCTCCTGTTCGCCCGCACGACGGCGAAGCTCAACGCCCGTGCACCGGAATACGAAGGAGCCGTTAAAGTTGGAGACGCTGTGCGTCAGCTAGTGCTCCATATCCACGAGACACGCACGAAGCCCTTCTCTCCACCTAAACAGCAAGAAGCCAGCAGGACGCAGTCCGTCGTGCTGACCAGCGCAGTAGTCACCAAGGGCAAACCGTTGGGCGACTGCGGAGGCTGCAAACCCCACTAAACCCCCCACTTTGCTACATAATCTATCACCTACGAGATGTTTGGTCGCACATACTTCTTACACCCAATGCTACGAGATAAAAACCCTGAAGGACCACGTTTCGATGTAGGACGGGAGTATCGTGCACAACCGAACGACAAACGTCGTCGACTGCCTCTCGGGGGCTCAAGGAGGCAAAGGCACTTCTAGCGGAGGACGCGCACGCCCCCCTCCGTCCACATAAAGCTTCATATACACGCACATACAAGCCATTCCGCATCCAATGAGTCTCCGCCACGACTTTTTTACAAATGAATCCTTCGCCCAGTTGCTGCAAGGGCGCTCTAAAAAAAGTAGACCATGTCGGTTCTCCAGCATACAAACAGACATAGTCAACCTTCTATTAATATCATTCATGTGGCCCACACTACGGTGCTTGCGCTTGCTGCTACAGTAGGGTCGTCCAGCTTACGCACCGATAGTTACCGCATGACGCCACGGTGGAGCATACTGAGCGCAAGTCAAAGCTACTCGCCAATTCTGCTTACGCCGCCTTCCGCCCAGAGCCCCATGAGTCGCGCGTGGCTGTCGCTGGTGCTTCTGTTGCTGTTGGCGTCTGCCGCCTCTGCGCTTGTAATTGAACGGTAAAAGCTGGTTAATCTGTAGGTTTTTCCTATGCTTGATGCACTCATGTGGTTACGTTTTTTGTGGTTTTGTCCAGCCCGGACTGCAAATTAATGACACATGTGTACGTAACCTGCATTGATAAGTGGCGAAAATGCATCGTAACCGGGTTATACCGTGGTAGCTCTGGAGAATTCACCAACCTCACGATGCTGGAGACCGGTGACTTGCAGAACCTCGAGGTCGTACCAGGTAAGGATCGCTCTTGGGGGTTGCAAACCCAGAGATCCGTACTGACTTCCTTTGATTCCGTTGCCAGTGTCGCCTTTCACGGCTTGTGAGCCTTTACGAGGGCAGGATCTGACGGGTAAAGTGGCGCTGATACTGCGTGGAGACTGCAACTTTGTGCAGAAAGTGTGGCACGCTCAACGCGCACATGCCGCAGCGGTAGTGGTGATGGACAACGAGTTGCGACACGAGTACGCATCAATTGACTTTGAAATTGGCCCTTGTAGTGCTGTGCATTTACCATTTATTGCGGAATTTGTACAGACCACCGTACCATATTATCATGATGAAGGACGACATGGCCAGTAGTATCCTTATCCCGTCGGTCTTCATCTCGTACGCTTCTGGCGAGTGGCTGTTAGCCGCTATGAGACGTGCTCTACCGTGGAATCCGTTGCAGATCACCATTGACAACAATGGAGAATGTGAGTTGGGTATTTTGTTGTGGACGTGGATAAATTACTGACCGTTTTTATTGTGATAGTGCCGCAAGCTTCAACGTCGAACCGCTTGTTAAAGCGCGTCATCGCCTACATTTTCCTCATTTCAATAGTCTGTGCGTTCTCGAGCGGACTGAGTTTACTGTCGTCAGCTATTTTCCAGTGGGTTGGCAAGACTCGAAGAACGCGTGCGGCCAAGCAGCTCCCGATCGCTAAGTACGAGCGCAATATGCAGCGAACACTGCTGGAGCACCTGCTGGAAGATCAATTCGTACTTGACCGCATCCCACTGACAGAGATCGAGACCGTTTCCAGCCCATTGGACGTGGAAAGTGAGGCTGTTCTCAGTACTGAATCAAGTGCGAGCCCGGATATTTATCTCGAGAAGGAAGAAGAGCAGACAAAAAACGAGAGAGAAGAGACTGGGACGGATGGAATTACTTACCGGAGCTCAACTGTCTCGGAGTCGGAGACCTGCCCGATTTGCCTGGACGACTTCGAGGACGGAGCTGATGTCAAAGTTCTTCCGTGTCAGCACTTCTTCCACGTCGACTGCATCAACCCGTGGCTTGAAGGCCGAAGTGGACGCTGTCCGCTATGCAAGCAGGACGCTATTGCCACGAGTACGTGTCGTAACTTCTGGATATTACTTGAAGTATCGCTGTAGCTAACAAAATTGCTGTTTTACAGTTGCTGGAGCGTCCAAGAAGATCTTCGGGTTCCCATTGCCGCGAATTGACCAGATTCTGCAGCAGGAGCATGTACGTTTACGTTAAAACCGCTCCTAATTGTACATGTATGTCCATGTATCAATTTCTTACATTTTTTTTATCTTGTGCACAGTGGGTCCACACGTTCTTCCTCATGCTGCCTGCAAGTTTTATCAGTTGCTTAATTGTCAACGCCGCCGCCTCCATCATCGGCACCATGTGGCCATGATGATGTCCTGCTTGAAGGCTCCACCCCAACCTCCACTTCTGTATTCGGCTGCTGACGCACTCAGTATTTATCGCAAAATCCCAGCGGTGGCCTCATTAATGTATTACTCTGTCAACTAAACGCCCGTGTTTGCTAGCTACAGCTCATGTTTATCCTTGCGCTGTCTCCGCCACCAGCCACGGATCCCTTTCTCCCGAAGGATTTTCTCTGCTGGAGTTTTAACTGCTTTCTTCTCTTTCTTCCTCCACTGCCACCACTTCCTCTTAGGCGGTTCCGGCTCAGGAATTGGACGTTGCGACCAGCGCCTCAACTTGATGAAGGCGTATCGGAGCTGAGTCTTGGTGGAAGTCATTTGATGGAACTTGTTAACCCCCAGCAGCTTGAAGATGGACAATGCAGCCTTGTACGGGTCGGCGTACGACGCAACGAGAGCCTGTTCGTGCTGGAGATCAGTGGGTTTCGGTCCAAACATGGTGCGCCTGGATCCAGGAGGCTTCGAAACAGAAATTGCTTCGTATTCAGAAGCTCTGGCCTCGCCTCTCAAGTCCGCGAAGCCTTGCTGAACCAATCGGAATGCGTCTTTGCCCGAGAGTCGAGAGAAGTACACGGCGTAAGTGGCTCCGAGCAGCACCAGCATCGCCACGAACTGCTTCTTGCCGGCAACTTGCAGGAAAACGAAGGCCATGACCACTTCAAACACTACCAGACACACGAACGTGAGCTCATAAGCTGTGCCGGCAATGTGGCCTCGACCGGGGCTGTACGGCAACACGTAGAGTGCGTTGTACTTGGTGGTGGCGAACTTGACGTAGAAGTAAATGGCTCCGAACGGAGTGATGATCGGAGTGATGACAGTTCCCAGGAGGATCACGAGGAATACACTCAGTACCAGAGCGTAGTCGTGGCCGTACGAGAACGCACTTGGCAGTAAAGCCTTCTGGATTTCCACAGACGTGATGGAGCGGGAATGGATCCACGGCTGTAAAGCCATTGTGTCTGCGCAGCGAGTGATGTCGACGATCCCACCGAGGAATGTTCGTTGACAGACATACGAGATGAAGAAGGTGCCGGAGACTTTATACAGGAAGGACTCGATATACGACTGACCTCCAGTCTTCTCGATATCGGACAAGGCCAGATACACTGCTGTCACTCCGATACTGGGCAAGATCACCGAACTCTGAAGAAGAAAAAAAAGTTGTTAGATTTTAAAGTCAAGAATTTAAATTATGAACAACGTACCACCACTAGGTAGGTGAAACCTTTGACGAGGAAGCTCTTGACGCGACGGGAGTGGCTGAAGGAAGGCTCGGACATAGTCAATTGATACAGGAAGGCCAGCAAACCAGCATTCACAGCAATCTACAATAAAAAAACATTGGTAAGAAACGACGACACGTAAGATTAAAAAAAAAAGCTGAAATATCTTACCAGAAGCAATGACGGTAGGTAGGACGCAACCATCGTGAGTAGGAACGTGTTTCGTCGATTCAATCCTCGATACACGTCACTGTTTGAGTCCAATTTGATGAACATGAGCACCGCAGTAGGTGTGGAGAAGAGAAGCAATAGCACTAAAGTAGACAATTGTCGTAGCCAAAAGACCACAACTCTGCGTACTGTGTACGGCCGATACGCGAGACTTTGCCAGATAACATCGTCAGGTTCCGGAGCGCTTTTAAGTACGACATTCTGAAAAACAGGAGCCAATTCCTCCGTCATACTACGCTCGGGCTTTCGTAACGAAGCCAATGGTCTCTCACGAAATCCTCGACGAGAAAGAGACTCCGTCGTGTTGATCAAGCGGCCGATACACGTCTGAGCCCGGACGTTCCGTACAAAGGCGTTACGGGTGGCAGTGGAGTCGAAGATAACGAAGGCAGCGCCCATACATTTCCGCTTTCCGAACTCCTCTAGCGCATCTTCCGGAAAGAAATCGAGCTCCTCCCGTAGAGCGAAGATCTGTCTGGCTGCAGTCCGGTCGTACGCTTCCACAGTGTTGTCGTCCACCAAGCTCTCGTACATCGTTTCGAAGTGACTGTCGGATCTACTACCGCGTTTCACCTTGGCTCTTGGACTGTGCTGTGGACAGCAACACGTGCAGCAATAGCAGCAGCACTCGGTCAATCGTTGGTGACGATAGATGAAGCGTTCAGGTTTGCAGCGTAAGTGCCACCAAGCCACTTCCAATGGCGCTGGAGCCATCACCGACCCTGGGCAACACAATAGATTGTAGGATAACGTGCCGTTCTCGTACCCCTCGTCGAACGCGAGGATTCGACTGAGCTTTTCTGACAGAATACGTCGACGTTGGAGCAATTCGTGAACGGCACTAAGGTCCCGTAAGACTGTGATCTCATGTACGGAGCCTTCCGGAGGCATTGCGGTACGCAGAGCTTCAAGTAACGAACTGTGAGTCGTGTCAAGCGGTAGTCCGTGCTGGATGAAGACACTGCGAGCGCCAACGATATGTTTCGCTCTTCTTCGAAGAGTAGACGCAACTTCATGTTGATGCCGCAATAGACCAAGCACAGCGAAAGCGACCAGGTAGCAGTAGGCCACATGAGCCCAGTACCAGTCACTATGCAGTGGCACATTGCTAAATGTCGTTTCTTGATAGGTATCACCTCCTTTTTGCCCTCGAGCACTACCTGGTACGTAATTCTACAAGAATAGTTGAATGCGTAAGAAAAAGTTTTAGCTGTCAGTAAAATAAATCTTTTAACTTACCACGGGGAGAATGACAGCAAGGCTGAAGAACGAGAGGAAGGCGAATAAATGTCCACAGTCGCGATAGAAATGTAAGATGAGAGCAGCCGGAATGCCGCACGTAGAGCTCACGTAGTCCCCACTGCACGAAAGATTCCAGAATTTCTTTACCCGTTCTTTCAGTGTAGACCCATAAAGTTTTCCATACTTTGCGTTAAACGAATCAGGCGAGATATCCTCGTAGTTGCTGCGTTCAAATAATGCTTCCTGGTGCCCCATCCACACTGGGAGCTCCAGTTTCTGTAGTCGTCTCCACGCGAAGAAGGTCATTCCCACAATAAAAATCACGAGATTGAAGAGTAACTGGTACCAAATGCCCTGCCAACCTTCCACCCTCCCTGCCGCAATGGAAACCACCGATCGATCAGCGCCAAGACGGTAGAATTCATCAACATCCGTCCCACCCAGAGCGTAGTCGAGGTAGAACCGCCCCGGCACTTTCCCAAACAAGGCAAACTTCTGTTTCTGCTTGACTGGAACTGTAGCATTCTTCGCTGGTGTGAACACGAGCGTTCTAGGCACCACGAGTGAATCCATCTTGGTGCCATTACCGTCCGTCAACTTGAGGTCTACGAACATCGAGGGAGCATCAGGAACCACCCACGTGTCCACTTTGAGCTCCACCCGGTCATCCAGCATCACAGTCGTGACACCGGAAGGCACATTGACCACACTGCGGCCTTCTCCACTGACACATACCGTCAAAACCACTGCAATTGCAACTCTTCTTAGCCCAAACCAAGCGCTGATCGACATCGTTTCGCCCCTTGTAGCGCAGATCGCAATGTGAGGGAAAGATCCGATGGTCAAAAGGCACTTTCGGAGACCGTTCAATAACTCATGAATCATGATTCATGATAGGGGGGAAACGTGCGGTTGATATTACAAGGGGGTGGACCACGCTCCCAACGATGGGGTTGATCCGAATTGAACGTCTAGTACCGTGGTGTCGCCCCCTACACGCGTCAGCCGCTCGTTTACTAGGACTTCGTAGATTTCGTGCGCGCGTTTCAAGTCTCGACCTCGTCCTGCTCGACTAGCGAATAAGTCGTAAAGCTCTTGTCGAAGTTGCAGCAGTTGCAATGCATGAGCTGATCGAGTTTTATCCGGTTGTTCCGGGGATGAATCGTGGTAAATCGCCTCGATAGCAGCTTCGAACAGCGCCTCCTGCGTCCTCCACTTAAGTGCGAGAGCTTGCCACTCCTTGCCTTCGTTCTCTTCTCGAATCGACAGTGAACGTTGTCGAGTACTTGAACCAACGCGTGGCTTTTGAATCGGAGCGTATGTTGATACACTCAACAGTCCATTGCGTAAAAGCAGCAAAGTTACGGACGTGAACACTCGCAGAGGCATGAGCACTTGTAATTTACGTTGGCGTAAGGAATTGTGAAAGATATTCCTCAACTCCCGCTCCGTTGGGCCAAGAGATAGCGGCATGAGCGTCTCAATAAACGCCGAAGCGTCTAGCAGCTTCACTGGACTGGCTTGTTCTCGTCCTGATGCTGCAAGACCGAAGAGCTCTTGTACCCAGTAGGAGAAGAGATGGAAGTGGTTCATTTCCCCGCGATACTTGATCAGCAGTGCTAGGACTTCGTCATAGTAAAGCCACCTCGTTGCTGATCTTTGCTGACGAATGACCGGACTTCTCGCTGCCTGTGCGTTGTACTGTTTAACGTGGAACTGGTTGTAATTAGTCGGTCGTAACATTGCACTGGCATGACGAGGTGACCCGTTTGGACGTCGACAAGTAGCTGCAAGCGTTTGGTCTGTTTCTTCTTCGCTCATACCGGTAAGTGCGGCCACTGCAGCCGCTTGAGCCTCTGGATCAACGAAAAAGGACGAGATAATGGACTGGAACTGCAGAAACCCATTCGTCGGGAGATACTGGCGATACACGGCGTTCTCCACCTCCGTCAAGTGTGTATCGCTCTCAACAATAAACGCTTCGTCCTCTACCCGGAACAGCAGCTTCGCCAGCTCCAGAGCATGAGGGATATCAATGACTTCGCGCATAGTGACAGGATGGAACATTGGCTGTCGGTGAGACGACGAGGACGCGGATCCTGCAGGACTTTCATCACTGTGGAGACGATACGCGCAGAGATAACGACATAAACAGCAGAACACGAGCTCCTCCTCTGATCTCTCGTTCGTCATGAACTCTTGGAACCGCTTCACATCCGGATCAACAGCAGCGAAATCCTCAACACTTTCCACAAGGTTCGCTAGTGCAGCGTCAATGAGCGGCGGTAGCCCCAATCTGCAGCGGAAATGCTCTCGAGTGACTTGTTCGATGCTGAAAGTGACTGGAGTTGTCTGCTCCCCAGGTTGATCAGCAGCGACAGCTCTCGAGAAGAGCAGAGATCTCTGTTGCCTCCATTCTGCGAAGGATAAAGCGAGATGACAACGTGAGGTTATCATTTCGGAGAATTGCCGCGAATGAATGTCCTTCAGCTTCCCGACGATAGTGTCGTAGATGTCCGAGATGAACTGCTTCAACGTCACTAACCGCTTCTTCTGCTCTCGCGAGGACAGTACAAGCGCCAGAAGAGCTTCTGTCTCCGCTATATCTCGTCTTGTGGCTGGATAATACGTCGCAGAACTCCATAAACTGTCGTCCAAGTGTAATTCCGCGTAATTTTGCAGTCTCAGGGCATCTCGCTCTCCAAACGGAATATCAGCCGCGTTCTCCTCGTCTTCAAAGGAATCAGCTTCAGACTGGACGTCCACGTCCGTTTGAATTGCGTCCATGCCCTCCTTATCGTTTTCTTCTTCGGTATCCAGCAGGTCCGTTTGAACTGCGTCGTCGGTATTTAATTCTTCACCTTCTTCCTCCAACAGATCATCGTCACTCACTGGTATTTCCTCTGGAACAGTGCCTAATACGACGTGAAGCGAGCCTACAAGAGCTTGAGCCTCGTGCATTGTTTGCTGGAACAGCTCCACATCTTCAACGTCGAATATTTCGGACGGTACGGTAGCTAATGGGCGAGGAGATAAGTCTCCTTGCTCTTCCGATATTTGTCCGCTGTCAGGTAAATCTTCACTCTTGCCGTTTTGTACTTGAAACGTGGAGATGACAGACGCCAACTCCCGGAATGTCTTCAGCAGTCGAACTAACGTTTGTCTTGGATTGGGCTTGGTATCTTCAGTGTCTACGATCGGGACTTCTTTACTGACAGTCTCCTCGATGGTCTCAATTACAGGCACTGCCACATCTACGACTGGTTTTGGGCTCGGAATTGGCACAGGAATTAATGTTCGCTCACTATCACCGAACTTCAGTGTAGATACAGCGGAGAGCTTGAGCCTGACACTCCGTCGTCGATTCAGTAAATAGGCCCGGACATTCGCTTGCATGAGCTCAACCGCCGCATTCTCCTCTCGCTGCCTCATGATCGTTCGCATCACAGCTCGACGGTGCAGAGCCAGTTGACGTTCACGGAAGCCTCTGTACGACCGCTGGATGTCCATAGCTGCTGCTTGCTTCTCCACTCGAAGAGTGATCCGAGTCTGCTCTTTGCGCGCTTGGAACTTCTGGAACGCGACCTGCAGCCTCGTCGCAGCGAGATTAAGTTCCTTGGTGGAGTCGTGCTTTGCAGTGATGGAGGGTCGGACGACAGACGCTCCGTCTCGTTGTCGTCTCCATTCGGTTTCTTCGTCGTCAATGTCGCTTTCACTGTCGCTCTTGTCTTCCTGGTGATCGTTCTCCTGTGTTTTACTTCGAAACTTCCTTCTGAATGCCGCTTGTGCTGCTACAACGGGTGGACCAGCCTTCACTTGGAGCTCGAGCTTTTCGATCTTCTGTCCAAGCTGCTTGTTCTCTTCTAGAATGAGCTGGTACTTAGCGAATACTTTCGTCAACTTGTCGTGCTGCTGGTTGTTCTGCTTGTCCAAACTCTTGAGTTGGCCGATAAGTCGAGCCACTGCTGCGTCGTATCGCTCTCGAATTTCGTGAAGAAGACCACTCTGTTCTTTACAGATACATTTGATCTGTCTTGCCAGCTCGTGGAAGCAGTGCGAGTAGATTTGAGTCTCCTGACTCGTGTACTCGACCATCAATCGCCTCCTTTCAGCTAGTACAGAGCAGTCAGCTTCCGTCTCAGACTCGCAGCTGTCACTCTTGTCCTCGAACTCTGGCATGGCAGCACGCATCTTGTCCAGAGTCTGTCGGAGATAGAGCACTTGCTGGCGATTGTATGGTGTCAATGCTGGGAAAACGACCGTTTCCCATTGTCCTTGAGCATTGAGACTCGACTTGTACTGGTTTGGAGGATACTTTGGAGGAACAAGGACAGCGTTGGTCTCCACCACAAAGAATTCACGAGGAATCATCGAAATCTCGGTCAAATCAGAGGACAATTCAGCACTTCCATCGCCATTTTCACTACGGCTTGTTCGGGGTGTTGGTTCGTGGATGGATTTCCGTGGAGAAGGTCGGACAATCTGAACTGAGCTTCGCTTCCTTGTGTTTCCAGTTGATTCTCCTCCATCCACACGCTTCCGAGAGAAGAAACCTCCTTTACTGTCTACTAAATTCAACGGAGGCAACATCACTAACCACTGACAAAGCAAAACTGTTAGAATAAAAGCCCAGCAGTATTCAAAAATACACACAGCACAACTAGGAACTAAAAAGTGTCTTGAGCCTTGGGGAGGATTCAATAAAGTTCATTCCTCCCGATGTAGACTCGTACCCCCTTGAAGAATATTTACACTTGATACGAAGAAATCTCGCTCGGATCGTCTTCAAAAGCCTCGAGTGGATGTGCGGGTGTCGTGATAAAAAGCTGCTTCATTTTCCTCTGGAAACGCCGAGCATAAGGCTTGGGTGGGATCGCAGACACTCCTTTGCGAGACTTCCGCAGCACTTGGACCTTGTAGACTCGCTCCACCTGCTTGGCGACTGTCCACTCCTGTAGGATGTCCACCAGGCCGAAATAGTACTTGCTTGGACCTGAGACCTGATGTGCGTGGTATGCGTGGCTCTGGGGATAAACAGCTCGCTCTGGAGGTGGTGGACCCTGCGACAGATCGGACAACCGACCGCCTTCAGAGGACTCGGATGGTCTCGTTCCTTCCGACAGAGCGTCTTCTTCACTTGATCGGCGATTCTCGTACAAATGAGGGAGGAAATCGTCAGGTCTTTGGTCGTGGGTCTCAGCGCAATAGGCAGTCAATTCCACTGACTTCCGACGTGAAATGCCTCGCTTGTACTCGGTAGTGATAGTGAAGTGCGAGTAGTGCGTACCGATCAGCAGACTGTAGTCCATTATCCCAGCACTGGCGAGATAATTGCTGTCACGAGTGAGCTGCTTCACCAGCTTCACTGCCGTATCGGGGTCCAACTTCAGTCGCTTTTTCAAGTCATTGTCACGTAGTGTGATGTCCGGGTAATGCTCTTCTCCAGGTAAGAAACAGGGCTCGTCAAATGCTCCTCCAAACGTGAAGAACCGGTTGCATTTCGAGCACCGGTACTTTTCTCCTAAGACGCAAGCGGGGGCATTCCGGTCCACCCACGATCCCTTGATATCGTATCTACGATGGATCACTTCAGTGGTGCTCAGGAAGTTCCCCATCACGATGAAGTAGAAGATCTGGCCGTACATTTTCATGGCATGAAACCCGAAAAAGCGAGGTAAAAGCGTCCCTGGATTCCACTTGAGATAGCGTAAATAGGTCGGCAGTAGCCTCAGCAGCACGTCCTTTTCCTTGGAAGTAGTACTCTTCACCAGATACTTGCGATCACAAGTATTAAAGACGAAAGCCCCACTGCGTCCCTCACTGATTCGTTCGTTGATCGTCGAGCGGAAGGCGAAGATATACTCAGCGTCATTGACTCCGTACAACTGGCGAATAGATGCAAACACACGAGGCTGGAAGTCGTAGAACTGCATCTCCGTAAGGGCCATGGGCATGAACGTAAAGCCCATATTGCTCGGGTTGTCTCGCGGTTCTTCCACCACACGGATCGTCGAGTTCCTCATCTCCCGTAGAATGGGCATGGACCTGGGAGGAATTGTCTGCGAACCCACTGCGTCGCTGATGGAGAAAGACGACACTAATTGCCTAATTCTTCGTTGAGGGGAGCGCTGCCAGTCCAGTTGGAACGTGTGGTTGTTACCGTTCATACGTCGCATGCGGTGGTGGTGCTGGACGGACTCAATGATGCCGTTTGTGGCCATGTGGATCATTTGTTTCCGTAATGCCACGTTAAGTTGCGGGTTCATGAGCCTCTCTTCGTGTTTGTGAGTATCGAGTTGATTCCTTTCACTTGTTTCAGTGCATCCCGAGCTGTCACCACCTGGAGAAAACGATCCGTTCATAGTTACTCCATTCCAGTACGGAGATTGCAGCGTCGAATCCACTGGGTCTTCGGCGTATAACGACGGGAAGTACGGCGCGTTTACCACAATCCAGACGATGATATTGACGCAGCCGCGAGAAGCATGGAGGAAAGCACTAAGGTCGATCAGCTCCTTGAACAGATTCTTCCCCAGCACAGCTTTCACCGTCACCGTGTTGGTCATTGCGAAGAGGCAGATCATAAGGAAAGACCACGAGATAAACACCGCACACGTGAGCATTCCATTGGACAGCACACGACGTCGCACGTCGAATGTCTCTTCCAACCCGCGACGTAGGCGGCTTCGAACGTAAATCATACAGGCAACACCGAAGAGGAGATAGACCACGACGCACGCGTGATACAGGATCCACTGGTGCCAGAAGAATCCCGGCATGTCTGTGTTGTGGTGGAACCAGATGAACCGCTGCTCGTTCGGGTCCGCCACTTTGAGGCAGTCCGGGTTTGTATCGTCCGTCTTGATGCACTCCACCTCCGCGTCCCCAAGAGACCACAATACAAAGCCACAGACGATGCCGCTGAGCACGGAGTAGAACCAATAGACCCTGAAGTTGTGCGCGTACGACGTGAACGGGTTCGTGATGGACTGCACCATGTCGATCGGGATGGCAAAAAACCAAAACTCGCCCGCAATGAGCAGCGCCTGAGTGATCGCTGCGATACGAAACGGAAGAGCTACAGAGTTCGAGAACTCCGTAATACAGTACTCCGCCACGTAAATCAAGGCCAGCAACAAGTCCACGAGGCTTTTACTGAAGATCAACGGGTTCGGGTGCGCTCTGACCGCCGGACTGGTGAGGAACGAGACGATAATGACCAATGTGAAGGCCATAGAGGCGATAGCACCCAGGAACAAATACTCATCGGCACTGTAGCTGCCTACGAGTGCGATGGTAGAGCAGGCCACGCCCACGAGCACTAAGAGGCCAGCAATTGCAACGACGAGGCCGGTGCAAGGGCCAGTTACAAGCGCTCGGAAGCAGCTACAGAGGGATAAAAGGCCTCTGCGGTGACGACTACGTCTGCGAGCTCCGCGTTGATGGTACTGAGACTTGAGGAACTTGTCGACTGGGTCGCTCGATAAAGAGATGGAGCAGAAGGAGCCACTAGATAAAAAAAAAATGAGCTCTTGCGCAGTGAATAAAAAAGAGGTGATGGATACCTACTGGCTCTGGTCTATGGCTCGCAACAGCGCGTCGCTCTCGGAGGCTGGCGGCGGATGCCCCATACACGAGCAGGACAGGAACTTGGCACGAATGCAGGGAAGGCGGAGGAGACGTCTCTGCCAAGTGGTAATTAAGTCAGTAACTGCAGGTTTTAATCATTGTGCTACGTTCTTATTCCCAGGTAATTTGATGTGTCCACATTTTTGTTTAGGAGAAGTATCGCCGTTGAAGCTGTTGCAGGACGCGATGGCGCTGGGAAGAGATAGCAGCACCGATGATGCAGCCAGCGATGACGGCTGCACCGAGCGCTGCCCAATTTGTAGTCGATGTTTCGTGTACACTTGGCACTGGGATCTCTTCGATGTCTTGGCCTGAGGATATTATCGTGGAATTGGAGAGCATGGACGCGGACCGCATCTCTCTGTCGAGCGTTTGCAGGAACTCTTTCGACACGAGCGACTTCTGCTTTAGGAATTGGCGACAGTAGGTGCGCGGCTGCTGGAACAATCTGACGCGGGAGTTTGACAAGCGTAGCTAGCAGAGATGGACCAGAATCAATTAGTTTCTCAAGCAGTAGGCAGCAGCCATACAGACAGAATCGTACCCGCACAGCGATGGCATGAATAGCAGAGAGGATGCCTGATGAACTATCCTGTATGGAAATATGCCACAAACGCCATAAGTTAAGAGTCATGACACAGGTGCCGACAGGGCTTGATCCTCGTACCACGAAGTATTTGGCGCTGCTGGGCTTCTTCCCGACAGTACAAGTAACTACATGCTCCAGTTGCGGCTCGTTCTCGGCGAATGTGTGGACAGCTACAGTGTAGTATGTATGAGCTACGGCCCCACCCAGTTGCTGGTGCATAATAACAACACGTACCTTGAAATACTTTCTCATCCGAATCATCGTCACCGACGATAAAAGCAAAATCAGGCACATCCACGCGCTCTTTCAGAACCTTCAGGATCAGGGAGATTGCCACAGCCTTGCTGACTCCGTACTGGTGAACTTCTACGTATCCTTTGGCACGATTTATAATGGCTTCGCCTCTCTAGTCAAATAAAACAAGAAGTGAGATCTCCTTGAAATGACACAATGGGCATTAGAACATACCTCGACAATTTTTCGGAGCTGAGCACATAGCTCCAGGGACTGGATCTCACCATACTCTTGGTCGCTGTTGCGATAGTCATACAATAGTGATGCTGCATTCTCCACAAGGAATGATCCATTTGTCCGTGCTGCGTATGCCTCCATCACACGTTTCACGTCGTCTTTCCAGTCGAAGGATCGTTTGTCCTCTTCACATACACATTCCCAACGCGTGTGACCCGCCATTCGTATGAACAAGCCATTTTCCGCTATCAAATTCAAGTTGGGAATTGAGTCAAATTGGTCTTCCAAGGCAGCTCGCTGAGTATTGCTAGTGACGAACACAATGTTGCATGGGTCGACGCACAGAGTCCGGAGGCTGGCCCGAGTTTCGTCAGAAATGGGCTTCCGGACTTTTCCATCAACATATCGCGCGGCAGATCGTCCTGTGCAGTCGCCACCAGACCTGTCACTTGGGTCAACGTTTTCAGCAGATTGCTCAACACACCCAGGACGGTGCGAAAAGCGGGCGCCCTCTTCATCCAAGATGTTTGCAGTGGAACTCAAAGTCCCGCCGTAGTCGAAAACGAATAGGCGCCGTGATGTACTCGCGCACTTCTTCACTAATTTATCGACATCCAGGCACACAAAGCCTGACTCGAAGCGCATCACACGGAAGTCAAACCCAAAACCAACTTGCACCACTTCTCCAGCCGAGGCATCCTCCATCTTCTCGGTAACAGCCTCTACATCAGTTAAAAGCCGCTCACCCCATGGCGTAGAGTCAGATCTCCCCACGACGAACTTGTAGTTCATGTAAAATCTGTTGTGCTTTTCGTAGTAGTTCATCCCGCAGGCTTTCGCAAACGCACCAACCATATCGTCGGTTTTCCATGGGTTCACCGCTAAACTGCCGCTTAATATACGACTGTAGGCGCTGAACTCGGAAACGATCATGATACCAAAGCTGCGATCCAAGCCACCAACATCAAGGGTACCTCTTGGGCTACTCCAGCCTGTTCCAGCAGAATTCTTCGCTTTGCTCTGAATGTTGCGGTGCTGTGCGATCATGTACTCGAAAGGAAGCAGTGACAGCCCTCCGCGAACGCATGTATCGAGATAGATATCACACATACGCCACAGAATAACTCGCTCAGCACATGTTGTTTTTCGCTTCTCCTCAAAGTACACAACGACTCCCCCTGGCGGCGCATACCGGCGGTTAATCTCTTCCGTAAACTTCAGAACGTTGTCGCGTGTGCGGTGATAGTCATTGGGCCTTGAGTCGAGGGAGATACCAATCTGAACAAGAACAACAGAGCCTCGCTTTTCAGGATGAGTCGCCAGGAATCTGTCAAAGGCGCGCAACTTCAACGGAATGGCTGTAAGGCCCTCCAAGCGATCCACAGATCCGATAACAATACGGCGTTGTTCCGAGTCTCTTCCTGCCATGATGGCATTTTTGACGTGAGCCGCAAACTCCAACGCTGCACCGTTCACCTCGGCCACATTTTGGTCGAGCATCTCGTGCAGATGCGTCACATCCGGTTCCACATGGGAGCAGGAAATGTGGATATTGCGTCCGTTGTACTCAATGACTAGCATCCCATTCGGACACGTCTTGTAGTCCAGTCCTAACAACCTCTTGCAGCTCGTAAGGAAATGCCTCGCGTGCTCAAAGGTGAGAAACCCGATGTGATCAGCGCACAGCATCGCGCGCAGGATCTCTGTGCGCATGGCAAGGCACCGGAAAATCTCACTGGAAGGGAACGGCACGTGAAGATACATGGTCACCAACGCAGTGCGCAGGCGACGCAGTAAGTACGACGGCAGCATCAAGAAGTGGAAATCATGAAGCCACACTAGATCTCCGTCGTGGTAGCTCTCCACCACACGTCGTGCGAATGTCCTGTTAACACTGCAGTAGTCCGACCAGCACATGTCTTGTGCTGCTGGGTTCCAGGATACAGGGTCACACCACGCGCTCTTGACGCCACCACTGTCTTCTTTCTGCCCTTGGAACCATTGCGTCGCTCTCTTGCTTTCCTTCTCTTCACAGTCCAATTGCAGCTCAGCTGAATTGTAGACATCCACCACATTATGGAATACAGGCCAAAGTACGCCCTTGCAGAAACCCTGGAAGTAGCGGTGCGCCACAGGCGGATCCAGGAACACCGGGACGCACCGTAGAGCCAGCAGCTGCTTCTCCAGTGCCGTTTCTTCCCTCTTGGCCACAAATACCTCCGGGCAACCGATGAACAACGGCGAGTACTGATCCGCGTCCCTTACGAGCGTGCGGTACAACATGGCGGTAGCTCCCGTGGCCCACGAGACGCTCCAGCCGCTCGCAGAAGACTCATTTCGTTCGAACACGAGCGGCAACACATTCACCACGATGAGCACCGTCTTAGGGGCCACTATAGCCACAGGCGAGCTCGCGGGAGGCATGACCATCACTCCGACTTGTGCGCAAGACGGCGGGTTTCGGAATGAGACCAAACTTGAAGTACAAAAAAAGGAGTGCACCTCTTAAAGATCATCTTATGTTGACTTGATGTTTGTATGGGTAATGAACGCCATCCAAGCGGATACCTTGAACTAAAACACAGAACCAAGCACCGTATCTTAGCTTCTTAGCTTTCTGGGCCTACGTGCGCATGAATATGAAGAGGGATTGTGCATTGTTCCAGGACACGCGTTGGTTGGGTAATTCCTGCAGCAATTGGAAGTGTGGAGAGCTTTGGAGGACGGCTTTGTAGTCGAGAATGAGCGCTCCAGGCTGAAGTTCCACTTCAAGTTTATGCTGGATCTGCTGGTAAAGTTTTGCATCCCAACATTGAGACGTGAGTAGAAGAATTGACGTCTCCTGCAGTGACACAGTGAGCATGTCAGCACAGACGAAACAGCATTTGTCCTTGGGAACCTGCAGCTCCTGGCGTGTTTGCTCTGCAACATCGTGCAAGAATGGTAGGATTTCGACGCCAACAGAACGGACCCCTAGTGACAGAGCAGCAAAGAGTACGAGGGATCCTGTTGAAGAGCCGAAGACTGTCAGCGTCTGCTTCTGAGAGCGTGAAACGACGTCCAGCACGGGCTTTTGGGTGAAGAGGTTCAACCACGTCGGAAACGGAGTGCTGCCGTATGAAAAATTCTCAGCAGAATAGTCGCTACCATGTCCTGAAAACTCTTGCTGGGCTTTGAAAAGTCCACGATGAAACGCTAGCTCCTGCTCTTGCTGTCTCAGTCGCATAATCAGCACCTTTAGTCGCTCTCGGTTAGTACGGCTACTGCCCGGTTGGTTGTGTCTTGATAATACTTTGTTGACCTGCGATACAGCAGCAAGCTCGCCTTGGGTCTCCTCTTCGCGCTCTTGTTGGATACTTTCAACCGTCGGAATTATACACCGAGTGCATCTTTGGGTAGCAGACAGCAAATCTGCAACACGGTTTAGCTGCTCTTGAATCAAAGTATCTTCTTGATTCATAGTTCCATTGTCGTTTTGAAGAAACACAACGTTAATCGTTTGCCGGAATATTTGGAGGCATGAAAGGATCTTCGGTAGTAGTGCTTTCGACTCTTGCTTGGATTCGGTATGCGCTGGTTCGCCCAGGTTGCTGTGAACGATGTGAGCAGCAGCTTGGAGCTTGAAAGAGAACGTCAATGGGAGCAAAGGAACGATTGAATCGGTGTTGAGCTGCCATTACCTGCTTGAGAATACAGCCACACTCTTCC
Organism: Phytophthora multivora; assembly: GCA_001314345.1. Classification (NCBI taxonomy): domain Eukaryota; phylum Oomycota; class Peronosporomycetes; order Peronosporales; family Peronosporaceae; genus Phytophthora; species Phytophthora multivora. Next base: position 22,209 of record LGSM01000161.1, on the reverse strand, counting down.
CAGGTCACGGACACCATTGGATCTTGCTTTTACGACGACGGTTTGTTTTTGTGTAACAGACGCCGTCCACTAACTGGACAATGCGTTTCGTCGATCAAAGAAAAACCACAATGGCAGTAACATTGTCACTGCTACCTCGTGCCAGAGCCTCATGGACTAACACTTGCGCAGCTTGAGAATGCTGGGCGACGGGTAAGGATCCCACCATATCCACAGCCTCTTGGTCGCTAAGAACATCCCACACGCCGTCGCATCCCAGTACGAAGAAAGGATAGTCGGCCGCAGAATCTAGTCTGGGGAAATCCACGCAATAGGAATGACTAAATGTCAATGGAAGGTGAGATGATGTTCTTACCTTGTCAAACTGGTGTGTGGTCGTGCAACAACGAACTCTTTGAGATCTCGATCACCGAAGCTCCTACAACCAATTCGCTCAGACCACCACCACCTAACAAGAAAGCGAAGACAGTGTTACCTGGAGACTGCAAGTACGCCAGACACACGATCTTGGAGGACAAATCCGCCATGTTGGATGATACGCTCCATCTCGTTGTGATCGCTAGCTTTGTGATCCTGCGCACATCGATCCATCAGTTTGACATGCAGCCTAGCGAAAACAACAGAGAACAGTTTACTGTACCTCCGAGAGTCGAACTGCTTGCCCGTTGCGGTTGATCACAGCACGACTACAGTACCAAAAAACAGTGTTAACGCCACGTCCTTAATTGTCCTGAAATCGACATCAGCATACCTATCGCCGACATTAGCGACGTAAAGCGTCTTGGTGCCCTTCTCCTCCAATAGTATCGCTACAACTGCCGTAGCACCAACAGTTCCCGAGAACGATTGGCACTCCACGTCTGAGATCAAGAAGCCTCTTCACACCAACACAAACCTCTGTTAACAAGATCATTCAATACCTCGTCATTAACGATGTTTGATACCGTTCAAGGCGCTGCTGTACATTACTATCATCGTCTGTTTGCTGCAGTTCTGTCGCAATGTTCTCGTGTAGCACGCGCTGCAGGTACGTCGACACGGAGCGTCCTCCGTGCCCGTCGTGGATAGCGAAGTAGCCGTTCTTGTTGTGGTGCAGGAATCCGTCCACGATCCGGACCGTGTCTTCCATCGTCTTCCGGTGCTCGGCATTCTACCCACATCGCACAATTCCAGTCAGACGCAGTCCTTATTGTGTAGTGGATTGCAGCGCTTGACTCGCCATTTCCTCACAAATGCTTACGCATCGGCAGCAGCTAAACATCGCCCTTGGTCTTTTTCAAAATGGAGCGCAGCAATAATTGTGACGCAATATATACAAATATTGAAATTTATCGAATAGATTCATCCGTCTGGAAAAGATTGTTTCGGTTTAAAACACTGGTTCAATTCCGCAGTTCACAAAGACAGAAAAACATGGGAGGTCCTCGAATCAGCATCGCGGCGGTGGCGCTGTCCGCCGCTACGGGTATGACGGTGGCCGCCGTGTCCATGATGGCGTACTTCCGCTTCCAGCACCCGCAGGAGTTCGCGGACGCCACCATCCGCATGACCCACCCGGAGCTCTCGGACGATTTCAACCGCAAGTGGGGCCTTTTCGGCACGGGCATCATCGACTCGGTGCCGCAGAGCGTCAAGAACCTGTTCGACGTGCCCGACATGGCAGAGCGCTTCGAGTTGCAGAAGAAAAAGCGAGAGCAGCAGATTCGCCAGACACTCGACGATTTACGTCCCAAGGACAACTAACCTAGTCAGACAATAACAGACCAGGCGTTCAATTTGTAGTAATTTTCGCCGTTCACTTCTATTTAACATGCTGCTATTCAGTACCATCAAATACAAGAATGGAAGCGAAAACGATATGATAGCAAATAGACACCGAGTATCGGCAGCAAAGTCGCATGTATTCAACATGTTCTTGTGGCTATCGTCAGCCAAAATGCAGCGAGTCTCTGGATGTGCAGAGCTAGCACTACATTTACGAACGGTAGCGGCGCAGCGACAGAGTGTTGCGACGCTTCCAGTTCTGACGGAACGACGAGCCGATGATCTTGTTGGCACGGTGGCCACGCTTGCGCAGGCCACGGCCCTGGCGGCCGGCAGACGTGAGACCACGCTGCTGGCGGCCCTTGTGCACGGCGTTGGCGATCCAGTTGATGCGGGGGTCGCGACGGATAACCTTGTGCGAGTGGTCCACCATGATGATCTCGAAGTACTTGTAAGTAGCATCCTGGTTCACCCAGTACGAGTTGAGCACGCGCAGGTTCGTGAACTTGTTGCCAGCACGCTCCTCAGCCACCGAACGAAGGTTACGCTCGAACTTGAGCTCGTTGATACCGTGGTGCTTGGGCTTACCGTACACAATACCCTTCGAGTTCGGGCGCTTGCGGCCACCGCGACGCACGGCAACACGCACAATAACGTAGCCCTGCTTGGCCTTGTAGCCGAGACGGCGAGCCTTGTCCACACGGGTGGGGCCCGTCACGCGGTGGATGACCGGCAGCTGACGGTACTCCCAGGCGCGCACACGCAGCAGGAAGCGCAGCACGTCCGACTGTTTGCGCTTCCACAGCTCCTCCAGGTACTTGTAGGCTCCCATTCTTCTGCGACTTTGCTAAAAGGAAATGCCCCGGTATACAAACTGACGGTCAGGCAACGAACGCGCTGCCTCCAGTCATTCAAAAGGGACCTATCAAGTCCAGTACCGTTAAATACATCGAGACACATTAGCAAAGAGATAGTGAATTACCATGAATAACGTTTAAAGTACGAGTTGGGTGCACCACCTCAAACAATCACCCTGCTTGAAGTTGGCGGGCGAGATCTGTTGACAGCCACTTTCGCTCTTGACGCTCGGTGAAGATGTTGACGAGAGCTATACGCGTTGCGCCTCGGTTGCAGGTGGTTCGTTGGCTGAGCACGACTGCCAAGGCGACGCAATTCAAGGTGGAGATGCTGGGTGGAAAGGACGTGGGCATCGCGCTCTTTACGATGGACCGCCCGGAGGCGCGCAATGCCTTGGGCCGCCAGTTCATGGCCGAGTTCCGCCAGGCGCTGGATCAGGTCCGCTTTGATCCGAAGGTTCGTGTGGTGATTCTGCGCAGCCTTGTGCCGAAAGTGTTTTGCGCGGGTGCAGACTTGAAGGAGCGACTTGGCATGAGCCAACCAGAGGTAGGAAAAATGAAAACTACAGTAGAAGATTTTAAGAAATTAATCCTGTATCTGGATTCTGTAGGCAGCGGCTTCTTCGCGCGGCTATCGCACTGGGTTCACCGAGCTGGAGCAGCTTCCCATGCCGACCATTGCTGCGATTGAGGGTGCTGCACTTGGCGGCGGTATGGAAATGGCATTGGCTTGTGATCTACGTATCGCTGGAGCCAAAGCGATCCTCGGCTTTCCGGAGACATCTCTGGCCATCCTACCAGGAGCTGGAGGCACCCAACGCGCATCTCGTCTCATTGGTGAGCTATTTGTAATTGAACATATCAGTGTAAAGAGTTATGTTCATTTTTTGCTGTTGTGACTGCCACACAGGCATTTCAAAGGCCAAGGAGCTCATCTTCACCAGCCGCCGTCTCAACTCGGAAGCTGCCGAGAAGGTTGGTCTTGTCGACTATGCCGTTCCTGAAGGAAATGCCTACGACAAGGCGCTGGAGATCGCGCGTGAGATCCTGCCTAACGGTCCTGTCGGTGTCCGCATGGCCAAGGAGGCGATCATGAGGGGATCAGAGGTAGACATCGCATCCGGAATGGCGATTGAGAACGCTTGTTATGCGCAGGTAGTCCCAACGAAGGACCGTATTGAAGGTCTTGTAGCCTTTAAGGAGAAACGCAAGCCGCAGTACACGGGCGAGTAAAGTGGCTGCGTCCTGTGGACAACAGCATTGGGGATTTTTGTCTGCATCTTGAACAGTTTCCAAAAAAATACCATGATACAGTACATTGTTTTCATCCAATCAAATTGCTAAGCTAACTGTTGCGGTACTCAGGATCGGCACTACCGACCCCCTCGGTAAAACACACACACAGCAAGACCGAACACACCAGCCGAGAGCAGGATACGACACACGATGGCATCTGGGGACGCCGAGAAGCACGAGCTCAACGAGCCTTGGGCCATCTGGGAGCAGCGCGAACAGGGGAAGAACATGTCGTACGGCGACAAGCTGTTCAAACTCTGCTCCTTCAGCACCGTGGAGGAGTTTTGGGGCTACTGGAACAACATCCCGTCACCAAGGTGGGGAACCTGCTCACCCTGTCGTCTGAAAAGAAGTCTAGTCCGCACTATTAAATACTCAGTATTGTCTAACATAATGTGTTTATGAAATTGGTTCGATAACAATAATGCCTACAGTCAGGTGCTGTTCGACGGCTTCACCCGCAAGAAATTTGCAGACCGAACGGTGGAGGGCTTCGCTGTCTTCAAGGAGGGTATCGTGCCTGAGTGGGAAGACCCCGAGAACAAGAACGGCGGCGAGTGGTCCATCCGGAAAGGTGCGCTTGTGCAGTAATCAAGGTGGCCACCTTTGACTACCTTTGACTAATTAATATCTGTTCATGGGTTTGCAACTTTCAGAGGTGGGGGCTCAGGAGCTGGACGAGTTTTGGGAGAAGCTAGTGCTAGGTGCTATTGGAGAGCTCATTGACCCAGGTAACGAGGTGACCGGCGTTCGAGTCATTCACAAGGTATGGAGCTTGAGCTGCAGAAACGATGGGCCGGTAATTTTCTGACTTGATACCCTGTTGCTTGTGGCAATTCTGGGATCCGCATTAACAGAACAACAAGAAAGACAGGAAGGACTCCGGCAACAACTACCGCTATGAGATCTGGCTGCGCGGCGTGAGCCGTGCAAAGGCCGACGAAATCCGCAACAAGACGCTGGATGTGGTCAACTCAGGTAGCTCTGGCGCACCTTGGGTGTCCAATGAGTTTTTGTACAAGAAGCACTAAGTGTAATCGGTCGCGAGCACTGGCCAAGCATGCGCTTCTGTAATTGATAGCGACAGACCATGAACGAGAATCAACAAGATGTTTTCAAGCTGTCCAAATCCTGGCGAGCTAGTGCAGAGAACGCCGCGCGTCACGTTTCCCGCGTTGGCAACCGGAGTTGCCGTCAATGCGAGAGAATAAAAGAGAAAAATACAAAATAAATAGAAGAGCGAAGTACCTGCAAGCATCGGAATCTGCCTCACTTCCGAACTTAGGTAGCGAAAGATGAGGAAAGGTACGTACATACGCTTTTTTTTTGCCAAAGCATACAAATCTATGGTCTGAAGTCAGGCAGGCACACGTAGTCACAGGAGTCTGGAGTAGCGTCGATTAAGCTATCTACGCTCTTCCTTGCATCTCTGGAACGGTGGCACATTACCGGTAAATTACGAGATCGTTCTCAACATGACGTGTGACCGTTTTACATGAATTTTGCAAAGCTTGGAGCTGCTAAAACTCTGTACAAAACAAGGAAATGGCTGTGTATATGATTTTTTTGCTTTACATTGATATATAATACATGGGTGCAACCATGGCAATGGTTTACCATGTTGGAATTCATCGTCGAGCCCATTTCCATTCTGTTAACTGTAGATTCGTGCCTGTGTATGTTTTGGGGCAAATTCTGTATGTTTTGTCACAAAAAGTGTATGTTCAGGAAACCTGCTTTCTTGGTGCGTACTTAGAACGCACTTAATTTTGCTTTTCTTGAGAAACACTAGAGCGCACTTAATAAGCTTTGCAAACTTAGGGCGTACTTTAGCGCATACTCGGCAATCATGGCTGCCGGACGAGTCAAGATGCTCTTCTCGGACGCTCCTCCAGGCGCGCTCGAGTGCGTAAAGCCACGGTTACCACACGTGTATGTCTAGATATAGTGTGCCTTACAGTTGTGATGTTTTCATGTGACGGAATAGGGATCTGTTGTCTCCAAAGCGTAAGCTTTTCTACGGACTCTTTGCCTTTGGTCCTGGGACACTGCTGGGGTTGTACTTGTACTCAGTGAAGCGACGTATGGAACGGGAGAACGAGGAACTACGCTTGGAGCAGGTAGAAAACGAACTGAGCGTCATCCACGAGCGAGAGAGCAAGGATCTGGTGCTGGCTGGTGCGATCCAGGAGATGCGTGATCGGCTCCGACGACTGGAAGAGGAGGCTATTGCCAGTCGAGAGAAAACAGCCAAGGTGGCTGCTGCTGCTGAAAATAAGGCGGGTAAGGGAAAAACACAGACGTCAAAGGTGGAACCAGCTCCAAGTGAGAGCAAGATCGAAGCAGCGTTGGCTCTGCTTAAGTCCAAGGAGCAGCCTGAAGAGCTACAGGAGGAACCCTCGGCGAGCTGGCTCAGTTCATCATCGGACGGTACACAGGGACGCAGAGACAAGCGCCACCAGGAAATGCTGCAGCAGGACGTCGCAGCGTACATTGCCAAGCAGAAGGAGCAGCCTAAATAATGTACGTGTTCACAGGGACGTTTTACAGCTGAAAGGAAGACGATTTGAATTGGTCCCAGAATGTACAGCTCGCTACTCCTCACAGGCTGTTGTTATATATATTGAGCTGGATTACTTCTTGAATATGCCCTATTCGAGGCCGAAGCCGAAGACCTCCATTTGAGACACCATCGTCAAGTATGTCTCGAGCTCCTCCATGTCGCGGTACATGGGCAAGTCGAGTCTGTTGAAGCAGGTGTGCGCCTTTGGAAACAGGTCGGATTTCTCCTTGCCTCGTGGCACGATCTGAATGGTGAACTGGTGGATGATGCCGCTCGAGCTCATAAGACCACGGAATCCCTCCACGGGTACGCGACTGGTGCCAGTAACGAATTGCAGGAGCTTCGCTCGCTCCTCTGGTGCGAGGCCCTCAACAACAATCCAAAACCACTCCAGTACTCCATTCTGCTCTTCTTCGGTGATTTTGGCTTTCTTGTTTTCGTCCGGCTTGATGTAGCGCACATGAGTGTTTAACCGCCAGTCCGCCGTGTCGATAGTGGGAATGCCACAGAGAATAAGCTCAAGCTCTTGGTAGTCGAAGACGGAGAGCAGAGCCTTTGGCACCACATCGTAAATTCCCATGAGGAATTCCTGCAACTGATCAGCAATGCTGTCAAGCATGCGGTGTTCAAGAATCAGTCGTAGGTACTCCTCTTTGTTTTCGTCCGTAACATCGATGTTGCGTCCATTTTCCTTCAGATCCACTTCCGTGCCGTTTTCAAGCATCACACTAAACGTCAGGCAAAGGGCCTCTACGTGATTGTTGTTGCGAAGCCACTTGCAGTTCCGGTGTAGCTCTTCGTCAAGGAACTCAAGGTCGGAGAACGAGATGGGGATACCCAACACGTGCTTCAGTAATGGCAGAGCCAAGTGCACGTCAAGCACGAGGCCCTCAAAAAGCGCCTTGCCGATCAAAATGCCAGCAAGACGGAACAACTTCAAGTGGCTGTCGTTCTTCTCGCCAGAGAGCGGATCAATCCAGTAGCTCATATCCTCGCCCTTCGTCGGGATAAAGAGACCCATTTTCTCACTAAAAATCTGCTTGCAGACGATTCCAAACCACTCGCGAAGCAAACCTCCCGCGTCAATGCCTGGTTCGCCCTCGAAAGTAATCTTCAGATACGCGTGAAGCGCATCAGGTGCAGCCTCGGCAAGCTGCAGCGACTGTTGAATGATTCGCTCTCTCGTCACCGCTGCGTATCAAGGCAATTGATGCCACAAGTTAGGTTGCGAAAAGCCAAAATGACAACTATGCTGTAAACGTACTCAGTTTAGCAACAGCTTCAGTCACGGGAGTTGCAATTCGCGACAACTGTACCAAGAACCACTGCTTCTTCATGCGGAACCCAAGAGCCATCACTCCCTACAATCAACCAAAGATGTTAGTGTAAGAGTAGTAAATGAAAGCTGTTGCAATTACCCACCTCAAAGTCCAGCTGCTCCAGACCATTGCGAATCTTGTCGAACGATTCCATGTCAATGGACACTTCATCTGCCTTGGTCCACGTTAATCGCCCGGAAGCATCATACATCGACACGAAGCCCTGCGAGCGGAAGTTATGGTAATCTGTGACGCGCTCCCCGTTCGGCCCAGCCAACGATGAAGCTTCCGATGATGGCAATACGGGTTGTACCGCATCTCCAGTCCGCCCCTCAGGCACTGGATCTACCACATCGGTGCTGTTCTGTCGTACCCAGTGGAATTTTCCGTCTGATAGCTGTTTCCGTTGCCAAAGGCGTCGTCGAAATGCTCCCCGTTGTCTTTGAGACAGGTTTTTCCTGGCCGCCATCATATTCATACGGCGCTTGAACAACGCCCGCTGTCGAGATCGCAAAGCCTCGATATCTTCCTCTTCTCCGGCACCACCGGCCAAGTCAGCACCGATGATGCCTCGACTATTGTTGCGCAATAACATACGGGAGCTCTTGCGGCGCCCGAGCTCACCGGTCATGAGGAACCCGATGCTGGTGCCGCACATCAGACAGCTCTTCCGTTTAGCGCTGTTGGCCAGACCGCAGACGACGCATTGCCAGCCTTTACCCTCGTCCTCGAGCTCCGTTTCTTCAAGCTGGTCGCGTCGCAACAGCCCGTCCATGAGCTCCGACTGCGCGATGTTGTCCTTGCGGTAGCAGCACATGTAAACGACCGTGGCGACGGCCACAACGGCAGCTACGCCCAGCACGATCCCGATCCATTTCACGGCCGAGACGACGCTCTCGACGTCGCTGGACTGCGACGACATCACGGAGCGGAGGGAATTGCTGGAGTGGCAACGAAGAGAGCGAGAGCGAGACTCTGTCGGAGTAATCTGTGCAAAAACACTGGAATTAAGTATGACCTTTTCTAAGTGCGATTTGAACAGCGACATTGACTGACTTGCGTGTCAAACTTGAAGCGGACGAAGAGGAGGAGCTTCAAGTGGTTATTAGTCAGTGACTAATAGTGACTTCCTGTGACGATGCACACATGATGGTTGAAGCGATGTCCTCCTCAGCATTCTAGCTGTGAGTTGGTCAAACTGCTGTGCCTAATTCTGTAGGGTGAAGGGGATGCACATGAGGTAAATCGTCCGTTGAATGCATGTACGCCACGACGCTCTTGCCTGTATAGTATACTGTGTATACATGCACCGGGTAAGAGCTCTATCAAGAGCATCTGCAGCAATATCGAGTCGACAGCTTGGGGAGCAACACGATGTTGAGCAAGCTGTCCGCAGCTGGCTCATGGAGCGGAAGTGATTGCAGCTGGCTGGCATTATGACCTGTAACAGGAAATCGATCAAAGAAATGTACCCACACATTTCCCTGCTTTTAACAGTATTGAATTCATGTCGACTCTATTCTTCTTTATTTTTGATCTGTAGAGTCGATATAACGAATTGTCCTTACTTCTTTATGTCCTTATTGGAAGTCGCACTTAGCAAATGCACGCTTTACCGCATCCAACACACTTCATTCCGCATTCCTTCATAACGCTCTGCCTGACCATCACTCTGGGACGATGCCCTTCCTGCACGTGACGCTGCGCAGCGCATCGGACCTGCCGTCCAGCGACTTTAATGGCAAGAGCGACCCGTACGTGATATTCAAGGTTAACGGCACTAAACACCGCAGCCCGTGCCTCAAGAACAATCTGAACCCAGTATGGGACCCTCCAGAGCACTACGTCTTCCCCGTGCCTGACGCTTCCAGCGCTGTGCTTAACGTGGAGATATATGATTTGGACACTCTGAACCCGGACGACCTACTGGCCACGCTAGTGGTGCCTGTAGCCAAGTTCGCGGACGAGCTGGAGGTGTCCACCCTCGAGAATTACCCTCTCTCGGTAGCCAGTGAGTTCTCAAGCCAGAAGCGCAATAGTACGCTACAATTGGAGATTTGTCTCCAGCAATTTGATGACCAGGAGCGCCGCGAGTACGTGTGGGAGAACGAGAGCTGGTCCATGGGCGGCGGCTGGAAGCCCACGAACAACTCCCAGCGTCGCCAGTGGTCAGCGTACGATGACTCGGCCACATCTGCCTCTTTCGCTGAGGTTGCACCACACCCGCCCGCTAATATGACAGGAGCTGGTTGGCAGTACTGCTCGAACCGCGGGGATCAACAGGGCTGGTCGTACGCCAAGACTTTTGCGGGGCCCTGGACGCCCAATAAGCCGGCGTTTAGCTTTGTTCGACGTCGACTCTGGGAGAATACGTTCAAGCGCGAAAGTGGCACTGGGGCCTGAACACACGAGTTGGTTTGAATGTATGAAAGCGTTGCATGATAGTACTTTAACCTTTCCTGGGTGGGAGCTCATCTATGTAGAAGTGTTATTGATGCAGACAAGCAAGCAATGATCGAGATGCCACCAGGTTCGAGGTTCGAACACATAACGGGATAATAATTTACACCTCGCACATGAGTTTAAATGTGCCTACGGCAGGAGCTTGTGGGGGTGCCGTCCTTTCAAAAGGTCGACCCAGGTATGGGGCGACGTCTTGCCAAGAAAACGGATTTGGAGGTGGAAATTAGCTACTCGAAGCTATGTCCTTGGAGCAATCTGAAGCAGAGCTGATTGAGCTGCAAGCTGAAGATCCTGGGCCTGAAGATTATCGCGATGACGTCCCGCATGAGGAAGATGTCGGAGGTAGCGCCACAGTCTCCAGTGTATCAGGGGGGGAGGGTAATGCACTGAAGCTGGCTTGGGCATTCGGCTTTCAGAAAGACCTGATTAATGGCGTCCACAGTTTATCAACAGGAACACGACGTGCTGTGTTCTATGCTGCAGCACACACGGGTGTTATATATGACTATGCTCGCCGTCAGCAACGTCTGCTGCAAGGACATTGTCACCCCATTTCATGCTGTGTTGTCAGCGAAGACAAACGCTGGGTTGTCACGGCTGATCGCGGTCAAGAGTCGATGCTTGTTGTGTGGGACGCTCAGTCCGGCAACCCCATCCGGACCATCTTTCGGCCGCACGCGAACGGTGTTCAAGCCATCGACATTTCACCCGACGCACTCTTTCTCGTTACGTTGAGTGCTGTTGATCGTGATGATGAAAGTATTAATGGGTCCGGGATGAACAAGACAACAGCTCGAAAGCGATTTGATCAAGAGCTGGCAGTTTGGGAATGGGCAGCTCCAGCAACTGGCTCAGTCTCGAAGCCATTGTACTCGTCACTCGTGGCGACAGAAGACGTGCAGCACGGAGTTCGCTTCAATACGTACGACGTTCGAGAACTAGTCACTACGGGTCGTCAACGTGTGATTTTCTGGAGCTGGGCAGCTCGCACACTACTATTCTACTCTCCTTCGCTAGCACAAAAAGACTTCCGCCAAGTTGTTGGTGGTTTCACGCAGTCTCTGTTTGTTCCAGACTCGGCTCAAGCTCTGACTGGGACCGAAGATGGAGATCTTGTGCTTTGGGACGCAGTACAAAGTGAGAATGATGTTGAGGTTCCTGCTGGCAGTTTTCCAGAGCGCAAGGCTGTCAAGATTGTACGTCTTGCAGGCGGAGCTGAACCGCAGCGCAAGGTGGCTCTGACTGTGGTCGTGGATATGGATGGCTATCTCGTTCTAGGCTCCAGTGATGGTGCAGTGCGATTTTATGACTTTGACTTCCGTTTAGTGGCTTGGTTCGAGGATATGAATGCTGGCCCTGTCACCAGTGTGTCATTTGCTTTACCAGCGGGAGCTACAACCGGCGATAACAATCATAATGATGGCACACGTATGGGGGACGAAGCCGACAGCGAGTCTTTTCATGTTCCCGACTTCATTGTATCGACAGCGTCTGCTTTCATCGTTGGTATGAGTGCGACGTTGTTTGGAGAGCACGAACCTGACCGACGACGCGGTACACTACTTATGCAAGGAATAAATGACTCCATTCATGGGCTTGCTGCGCATCCAAGACTCGCACAGCTTGCACTTAGTTCATATTCTGGAGTCGTACAGCTTTGGGACTACTCGGCTAAGCGTCTGATCATGGTCCGACGATTCGATTCGGAGAAGCTCCGTCCGCAATGTCTGACGTTTGCTCGTGATGGTCGAAAACTGGTAGTCGGGTTTACCAGCGGTGCTGTGAAAGTGCTTCATGCACATCGGCTGGATGATTTAGCTTCGTTTCGTCTTGGGAAAGCTGCCATCACCGATGTATTAGTTAGTCCTGACTCATCGCTATTCGTAGCGTTAGACGCGAACCTTTTCCTGGGTATGTGGCGTGCAAAGCAAGTGACAGCTCACCCCGACGGCTCAGATGATGTTGATGAGTGGGTGTATCTGGGACGATGTCGAGCTCATTCAAAGCCAATAACTGGTCTTCAGTTCTCTCGCGATGGCGATGGACAACCAGTTCTCGTTTCTGTGAGCGAGGATCGCACTCTAGCTGAGTATTGCCTTGAGCGATCGAGTATCCTGGATGGTGTGGTGCTTAAACAAGCTCCTACGCGTGTAGAGCAAAGCGCTGTCCCCACTGCTTGTTGTTGGCACCCTGAACTACGCGGTGTGCAGGAAGATTTGGTTATCGTGGCGAATGACGAGTATAAGCTCAAGCAGTGGAATACTGGCAACCAGACTTGCCGGAAAACGACGCTGGGTCCTTCTTACGGTGGACCAATTAACAAATTGGTGGCAGTACCGCTTCGAGAAGTCGATCAAATGACTGCAGAGGCTACAGGTGGTGTTCCTGAGCGATACTGTGTCTACAGTACTCATGAAAAGGTTGTAGGACTACTCAAGCTTCCTCTCGATGGCAATCCACACCGGGCCATGGGTCTCATAGCACACCCAGGCAAGATCAGCAACGTGGATGTGACGTTCGACGGCAGTCATTTGCTCACTGCAGGTGGAGATGATCTTGTGGTGAATATGTGGGAGATTCACACTCACCAACTAGATTTACTGGAGGCTCGAGGCACGCCTCGAACTGTTAAGGAGGAGGCCGTGAGTGAGCTTGGCGAAGAGAAAGTGGTGGAGGACGAACTGGATGAGGACGATGTGGCTCTTGCGCCATACCTAGCACTGCTGGAAGGTGGACGAGAGGGATCATTTTACCACGAAATCATCGACTACTTCTACTTAGCTCAACTTCGTGTTCAGGGCGAGGATTCCACTGCCGCCCGCGAAATAACAGCTCAAATTCCGCTGCGCGAGATATCAAACGTGATGCGTGCACTGGGCTTTTATCCTACAGACGAGGAGATTCAGCACATGGTAAGTGAGGTCCGCTATTCACGTTTTACCGAGACGTCTCGCCCAGTCGAGAGTATTGGTCTTCATGATTTCATCAAGCTGTACGTGAACCATCGGCCCGTCTTCGGAGTTGGTAAAGCGCAGATCGAACATGCTTTCAAGATTATCGCTTCAGCAGCAAAAAGCCTCGGTGATGACGAAGACGAAGAACCATCAACATTACAATGGGGTCAGCTTGAAGCTCGCCTGTTGCAGTCGGGTGAGCCTATGAGTGAAGAAGAGTTACGTAGCTGTTTAGCCGCATTGCTTGCTACAGGTGATGGGGCCGGTGGATTGTCGATGGATCCACAATACACAGCTTTGAGCTTCGCTGATAAGGTGCTGGGCTTTGATGACTACGACAACTCAGAAGATAACGAAAGCGTTCAGCTTTAACAACATATTTTACTTTTGTGACAGCAAGTGTATAGATATTCACGCTTAGATTGAACCCTCGTCGGCTAAGGTCTGATAGCCGCACTGCAACTGCCTGTCTTGTTCATCCCTCTCAACCCACAATTCATCTTGAGGTTCTGTTGGTGTTTTCCTCTCCTCCGACAGCCAAGACATCTGCAGTATTCTCGCTTCAGAAGTATTGTTGCTCTTCGTCGAGTTGCAGATAGCTACCGAGTTCCGCGTCGAAGTCTTGGATCGAGAAGAGCGGAGAAGCAGCTCTCGTACTCGATCGGCCATGGAGACTCTGCGTGGTTTCTTGGGACAATTGCCGACTGTGCACTCACGACTGTGTGAAATGGCTTCGTCCATTGTCATGTAGACGTCTGCTGCAGGGTCCTTCGTTGTCGGGTGTGGCACAGATAGCGATTCAGCGCTGTATGATGGTGGGGCGAGCGGGAAGTCGAAGATGTCCACGAGTTGATCGAGGAACTGGTCGATTGCGGCTTGGGCAGAACGTCGTCGACGCAAGACCACCCCATCAAGCAGAGACCAGCGTTCTCTTCCTTTCATTGTATGTGACAGCTTGAAATATTGGACGCTGAGTGCTTGGAGCTGGACCCAGTAAACGCAGTAATGACAGCGCAGAAGTACAAGCTGCGCGAAAGAGGAGGCCAATTGAGTGGGAGAGACCAAACGTCTCCACTAACAAGGGAACAGCTGAGCATAGCAATTTTCCAGCACCTGGAGACTTCCTTCCCACCGTGAAATGCACACGCAGCGACCGTAACCCCCCACGCGCAAGGTGCTCACCATCCATGTTGAAGAGGAAGTTGCCTTTCGGTGGTCGAAAGTGGCTACATTTGATACTCAAACTAAGTCATGTTACTTGTAGGAAGCTACCCAAAATCGTCACTCCAGTTTGACTGGCAGAGGCAGATAGGAAGCCACATTCTTCAATGGGGAGAGACGGTTGCAGGTAAGTGACGAGCTTGTCCAAGTCTGCTATTGTTGTTGTCAGGCTTGATGGCATATGACCACAATGTAGAGACGCAGCGGCAAGTCCGTCTGTCGAGATCTCTCTCCTCCACACGGTTAGTGATCGCTTGGTCGCCAAGTATCTTGCTATCTGCAGCATGAAGATCCTCTCGACCACACAACGTGAACCACTCGTCCATTTCAGTCCTCAAAACGCAGTGAAGGAAGATGAGATCTGCCGTTTTCGGGCTGATAATGGCGTATTGGGTTGTGGCTGCGAATGCTGTGGCTGAGTCCGATCTCCGTCAAGCCCTAGATGAACTCACAGCCTCAAGCCAAGACGACATCACGGTTCAAGACTTGCTCGAAGGGCCCCCTGAGTTTACCACTGCCCTTCCTTTATTCAACCAACTCGTCCGTGAAGACCAGCGCGTGCTTCTGTGCCAAATTGGTGAGCTGCACCTCTTCGGTGATGGCTCTGTACCACACAATGCGACCCATGCGGAGCTCTTCCTTGACGCTAGCGCTGGTTTAGGCAGTGCCCAAGCTCAGTTCCTCCTCGGCGTTCAACGAACTGCAGCTGATGACGATGCTGCTGCACACTTGTACTTTGAGTTTGCAGCTCACGGGAGTTCCGTCGGAGCTTCAATGGCGCTTGGATATCGCTCGTTGCATGGCTACGGCACGCCAAAGTCGTGTTCGACTGCAATGCGGCACTACAAGTTCGCTGCAGACCGAGTTGTTACCGCTCAAAGCGACCAAAACCTTCAGCTGTACGCGTTCCCCGAGCCCATTCGACTCGCGAAGACTGAAGGTACTCGATATCAATTTGATGTCAACCCAGCAGAAGACTCCCAACGAGCTGAGTACCTTCGCCAACGCGCCGCAGATTTCCGCAATGCTGATATTATGGTCCAGTCCGCGAGTATTACGCTGTTTAGTGATCTCTACAAGACTTCAGATCTGTCTGATGTTGAAGAACATGCAGCACGAGAACGACAAGCCCTACAATTCCTGGAGAAGGCGATTGACTTGGGTAGTATCCAAGCTCAGGCTTTATTGGGTCACGTGTACGCGTACGGCCTTGCTGGTTGTCTTCCTAACGTCACAAAAGCCATGGAATTGTATGAATCAGCACTCAATTCGTCACGAAGTGGTGAAGCTGCCAATGGTCTTGGGGTAATTTATTCCCGTGGACTTGGAGACGTCCCGGTAGATCTGGAAAGAGCGCGTAAACTCTTCATGATAGCGGCTAATGCTGGTCACGCTGAAGGAGTGTACAATACTGGTATGGCTTTCCTCGAACTGGGGACCTACCACACAGCACGGGCGAAGGAATATTTCGTTGCCGCAGCTCACGTCGGCCATCTCAAGTCCCTTTTCCAGCTTGCTCGGATCAAACAGAGGCAAATTCATTCGAGTACCAGCAGCAGTTCGTGCGAAGAAGTCGTGGAACTCTACAAACGGGTAGCGGAATTCTCTCGCGAGGGCACAAAAGTGATAACACAAGCGCTGACACACGCCCAACGTGGCAACTGGGCGGTGGCTCTAGAGATCTACTTGCTTGCGGCTGAAATGGGGTACGAAGTGGCGCAAAGCAACGCGATCTGGTTGATTGAACGTATCGAACGACAATTGTTTGGCGCTTCGTCAAGCCGAGACTCTAAACTACTGAGTCAGTTGTACTTGCGGTTAATTACTCGAGCTGTTGGTCACGATAGTATTGATGCTCTGTTACGTATGGGTGACAGCGCCTTCTACGAGGGAAACTACGTCCTTGCACTGCGACATTATCAACACGCAGACCTGGTGAGCGCTGGAACTTGCGCTCAGGCACTGTACAACGTCGGATACATGTACGAGCACGGCTATGGCATGGCTTTTGCCTCGTCAGAGCGAGCGTCACTGTACTATCATCTTGCAGGCGAGAAAGAGCCAACGTTACGTCTTGTCATGGCGGCGCTAAAGTTGAAGTTACACGTTCAAAACAGTTTTCACAAGGTCTGGAGTCCGGTCTGGATGGCACTAAGTCTCGATGCTGCAGTTGAAGATGTTTCTGTACCAAATTCTCCGAGTGAGGAAGGCTCAATCCCTACGTCTCGAGATGTTTCTGAGTTTGACAGAACATATCAACAGCAGATAAAGGCGGCAGTTGCAGATACCGACGGGTATGAAGACTCTAGACTGGCGCATGAATTTGCTGCTGCTCTGCATTTCCTGGGTGAGCGATCACAGTTACTTATGGAGTTTGCACGAGATGAGTTACCGTTGGAACAGCAAGATTTCACCATTGAAAGTTGGCTCTGCATCAACGATCTACCGTCTGACGAGGTGGTGACTCTAGTCGATGCGTTAGACAATTTCCAGTTGGAGTTAATTCGTGCCTCGGGAGATGCTGGCGACGCGTGGATATTGCGCTTCCGGAAATTTTCTTTAGTCGACAAACAGCTTCCTGAACTCGTTCTTCGCTTTGCCAATGCGCCGTTGACCCCGCACACGTGGAATCATGTGGCAATTACATTTGACGCTACGTTCCAGACCGTCATACTGATTCTGAATGGTCAAGTGAAGCAGGTATTGAGCTTTCGTCCGCATCCTGCTTCACCCAGGCGAGGTGAGGAAGCTACGATTGATGGGGCGTCCTCATCCTCTTCCAAGTTCTTCGCAGTTGGCAGTACAATTGGTCACATCTATGGCATGAGCCCTCCCAATTCCCGGGTGTTTTCAGGCCAACTAGTACATTTTCGTTTCTGGAAGTCGCGCAAAACGGCGAAAGAGATCAGTGTGCTGATGCTGGAGCAATATGATGAAGTCGCAACGAGAGATTTGTTGGTTCATTTGCGCTACAAGATCCATGGGTCGTCATTGCCTAGTGCTGCAGATACTGAAAGCGAAGTGAAATCCACACCGAACCGAGTCTTGAATGGAGACCAGACTGTTCCTAACGCTCAAGGTGTGCAGTTCCAGATTGTGGAGTTCCCACCGTCAAAGTAACAATTAAACTCTGTGGAGTACCAAACCATTCTCCTGGTATTACATGTTCTCAGTAATAAACACATTTTACCGTCGTATCCGAAAAAACGTATCGTTTCTTCTTCTCCCGATCAGAGTAACATTGCTATACATAATCAACCAAGTAACTGCAAAGAAGATCGATGATTCATCTTCAAACCAAGCAATGATATCCATTATTGCTCGTTACCTCTGTCGACTTCCACTTGAGAAGCAAACCATTCGTTTTTAGACATGGGCAGCAGTGCCGGCACGGGCCGGTGCTTTTAGTGATCTCTCCTTCATCATTTGGCGTAGGAAATGCCATCCACCAACAAAAAAGAGGAAAATCCACTCCAGGAAGGTATTGTTGCGCGGCGCAACACCATTGCTGAGCATGCGCAGCAGGAATCCGTTCCAGGTAGTCGTGATGGAGTACTGGCCGAACCAAAGGCCGTTAATGAGAACTTGTGCCTTCTTGTCGTATCTTGAACGAAGTGCAAGCAAAGGTTAGTTAGTACTACTGCAGTATCTCTTTGGAGTGTTTTTGATCAAGAAATGAAAAGCGACTCACGGTTTGGTTGCAGTTGGACTTTGATCTGTAAAAGTGGCGTATCCTACAATATAGCAACTTAGTAACGAGCAAAGGTCATGTAGCATTAAAAAGAAGTATATACTGCGCCAACCTGTGGTGATGTCATTTGAATCCGAAGTGCTAAACAAAAACAAACGTTAGCGTGAGAATTAAACTCATAAAACGTTGCTCCACAAGACGAATAGCACCTTGCTTCTTCAGCAGCCACACCAGTTGGCGTTTTAAATCCCTTCGAAGTGTCCAAGAGGTTGAAGGACGACGTGCCCGGGTAAAACACTGCAACCGATATGTTGTAAAGAACCAGCTCATTGCGCAAGCTGTCCGCCAGTCCGCGAATGGCGCTCTTCGATCCACTGCAGGCTCCGCAGCCCACAGGGAACTCAAGACTGTCCACACTGCTCACAAACACGATGCGACCACGGTTTTTGGCCTCAATCATCGCCGGCAGCGCAGCCTATTCAGCAAATAAAGTTAGCACCATTGCTGTTTGCAAAGTTTAACTGAACCATTACCTTGATCAACACCACAGCGCCATAATAGTTGACATCCATAGCTTCCTTCATCAGAGCAACGTCCTGCTCCCAGAAGTACCCAGGCTTGATGCGTCTGCTGGCAGCGTACACAATGTGGTCCGTAGGTCGCTCCTGGAAGTCGTTGGCCTCCTGCACCGCCTTCTCCACTTGCTTGGGGTCCGTAAGTTCACACTCGAACACAGCCACAGTTGCACTTGCAACCTCCTGCACGAAATTTTGTATCAGCACCAGCATTTTCCAGCCAAAGTCACCGATTAAACACACCTTGAGATGAGTTTGCACCGCCTTCAGAGCGTCCATTGAAGGGCCGATAAGTGATACTTTTGCTCCTTTGTGCACATATTTTTTGGCAATTGCCAGTCCCAGCGGATTTTCAGCACCTAAAGTGGCAATTTTCAACGGTTAGGATAGTGCTAACCGCAAAGTTTCAGAACTGACAACCACACCGGTGAGCAGCACGTGCTTGCCGCGTACGTTAAAGCGCGGCGCAGTGAGCAGCGACCAGAGCCACGAGAGCACGCAGACGCCCACGAGGACGATGAGGGCGATCCAACCGCTCTCCATCGTTCAGCAGAGCCTCAGGGGGTGTTGACTGTACTTAGTGAATTGTGCAATGGCGCTCGGAAGTGTGGCACGACAGTGGCAATACTTTAGCCGAGATAACCGAGTTCAGAGTGGTACACTGGCCATGAGCCGTCTCAAGGGATAAGCTCACCCAGCTCCGCCAATTGGTTTGCGGACAAACAGTCCTGTCCGTAAACTGCCGATCTCGAGGCGATTCCTGTCGCTACATATCGAGTCGGTAGTACATGTACATGTACCGACATGTACAGTACGCAATCGGGTGGTACGAGAAGCAATTCAAACAGCAGAAAGCAAACGCACAAAAGAATAAAAAGATATTCCGGTCACTTTCCAAAAAGCTCTTGCGTTGGAATATAAACAAGGAACAAGGCGGGCGGCTTGAGTTTCCCATAGATACCGACGTCAGAGGAGACCGTCAAGCCGCTCGCGTACCACCGATCTCCTTACAGTCCTCTCTCTCTATCTAGAACTCCTCTGAAAGAGGCTGCTTTGCGACGGCGCGCGGCTTAGGTGCCGGGGCCGGGGACGGTGAAGAAGTCGACTTGACAGGCGATGCCTTCGGTGGAGACACGGTAGGCTTCGACTGGGCCGGCGACGGGGTTCGTGCCGGGTTCGGCGAAGGAGTGCGCGCCTTCGGTGTCGGCTGCTCGTCTCCGCTCACGAAGCTGCCGCTCTCCGAGCCGGGGCTGTGACGGCCAGGAACGCCGCCCTTGCCGGTGCTGCGGATGGCCTTGGCCTCCTCCTGGTCAATGAAGCGGATGCTGTTGAGCACGTACTCCTTGTCCGTCTTCATCTTCTTGAGGTTGGAGTTCACGACGTCCTCCTCGCTCACAGCCGCATCAACCGTCACGCTGATGTCCTTCAGCAGCCTCGTGTCGATCTCCGAGATGTTCTTCTTGAACTTGAGCAGCTCCACGATCCACTGCTCGGA
Organism: Phytophthora multivora; assembly: GCA_001314345.1. Lineage (NCBI taxonomy): Eukaryota > Oomycota > Peronosporomycetes > Peronosporales > Peronosporaceae > Phytophthora > Phytophthora multivora. Next base: position 2,011 of record LGSM01000161.1, on the reverse strand, counting down.
CGGGTGCACGGCGTCGGCCAGCTTGGCCTCGTTGTTACCGCCCTTGTGGTTCGACGACGGGCCGTTCTGACGCGCCATCTTCTTCTGGATATCCTTGAGAGCAGGAATGCGCTCCAGGGTGTCCTCGTCCCAGTTGATCTCCTTGCCCTTGACCTTAAGGTTCTCGATCTCCTTGCGCTCCTTGCGGCTCGAGTCGAGCCACTTCTCCATGCGCTTGATGTCGCGCTCGATGACAACCTTCAGCCAGTCGAACACGTCACGGACCTCCTTCATGTCCTGGTCCACCTTGAAGCGCTTAGCGAATTCGGCACAGGCCTTACGGTCGTAGTAGTTGCGGTTCTTGATCAACCGCTTGGCGGCCTCAAGCTCAGCCTCACGAGGCAGAATCGGCTTCTCACGCTCCGAGCGACGGCTCTTGACCTTGCCAAGCTCCACCGGGTACTTCATGTGCTCAGCCTGCATCTGCTTGTAGCTGTCGATCAGAGCACGGGCGCGCTGCTCGATGAGGTCGGCCTCCGAACGGCGCACCTGCGACTCCTTGGCGAGCGAGGTCTTCTCCGTAGCGCACAGGGCGCTCTCCTCGCTCTCCATGCGCTCCATGAAGGCGTTGATCGAGTCGATCTCACCCTCAAGCTGCGTGGAGGCGTGCTGCAGACTCTCCTCCTCCTCAAGGAGGCGGTTCGTCAGCATCTCGAACGCCTCAGCCAGCTGCTGCAGCAAGCTGCGGATCTGCGAGGTCATCATCATGTCCTCGTCCTTCTCCTGCGGCTTGGACACGCTGTACACGTCCTCCACCTGGGCCCAGATCTCGCGTTTCTCCACCTTCTCCTTGGCGCACTTGCGGCTCACCGAGAGCTCCTTCACGACGCCCTTGATGTCGCCCTCGTCGTCCTTCTGCAGACGCGACGACTCCTTCAGGTCGTCAGCACGCTCGTTGCGGCCGGCCTCGAGGATCTTCATGTCCTTCTTGCCAAGGTCGGCGGCGTGGCCAGTAACGTACTGGTACCAGTTCTCCGACGACTTGAGCATCTCCACCTTGTGCTCTCCGTTCAGGATGCGCTGCTTCTGACGCATAATGCGCTCTTCCTGGTCGATCACACGGTGCGTGAAGTGCTGCACCAGCTTCTGCAGGTCGGCGGCGCGCACCGCCTGCTTGACCAGACGGTTCGCCTCCACCTTCTTGCGGCTCGAGTGGTCGTGCAGGGAGTCCAACACCCAGTTGCCGGCGTTGTTCATGAGCTCCGTGATGAGACGCTTCTTCTCCTCGCGCTTGGCCTCTTCGTCCGCGAGGAGCTTGGTCTCTGTATCGATGAGCTTGTTGAACTCGGTGATCATCTTCTCCTCCTGGGCAGCGTTCTTCACCTCCTCCTCGAGGTTCTTGATGTGCTGGTTCATACGCTCCAGCAGAGACGTGCAGAGCTTGTTCTCCGTCTCAAGCTGGGCCGCCTGGTCGTCCAGCTCCTTCTGGAACTGCGCACGGCGACGGCGCACGTCGTTCATGAACTCGTCGCGCTCGTCCACCTCCGAGTCGCCTCCCTCCTGCGGGATGCGCTTGTTGCTGTCCTTCACAGCCTGCAACTCGCTGGCGCGGACCTTCATGTCGGCCTCCAGACGAGCAACGTACTCAGGCGTGATGACAAGAGCGTTCTTGGCCTCATCCAGAGTGTTCTTGCAGTCTTCGCGGTGCTCGCCGAACAGCTTGCAGTCCGACTTGCGCTCCTCCGTGAGAGCAGCGCGCTTGAACAGAAGCATGCGCTGCGACTTGGTCTGACGCGCGAGCTGGTCGCTGAACACGTCCGTGCGCTTCTTGCCACGCGTGATGCGCGCGTTGTGCTCGTCCAAACGAGACTTGGTGGTGTTGATGCGCTGGGTCTGCACAACACGCCACTCCTTCTCGTACTCCTCGTCGAGAGCCTGGTGGCGCGAACGACGCTGAGCAATGGAGCGGGTACGGGCGTTGATCTCCGTCTTGAGCGCCAGGAGGTCCGACTCAATGGTCTTGACCTTCTTC
>LGSM01000160.1:0-72402 GCA_001314345.1 Phytophthora multivora | reverse complement strand
AAAGGTTGGGCCCACTTTTTCACTTGGGTTTTGTATTGAAATCGTATGTGCGCCACAGAGATTATACATAATCAGTACTTGATGGTTTTGCCATCCGCTTTGAGCACTTCATTGCATCGCATCTTCATGGACAACACGAGCTTCTCGAGGTAGCTAGTTGGCATTCTCCTACACTGCAGCTTGATTTCGCGAATGAGGTCGGCCTTGGTAAGGTAATGCCGACCTCCTTCGTACACTTTCCCCGCCAGGTAGCCCCATATATTCTCGATGGGGGTGAGGTCGGAGGAAAGTGCTGGTCATGGCATCACGTTCGTCAAGTACTCGTCCGAAAATTCCTTGGTCGCCTTCGACGAGTGAATGCTGGCATTGTCCTGTTGAAACGTGAACTCCGTCCCGAAGCGTCGTTGGGCTGCAGGCAGTAGGAACTCAGATAGCGTGTAGATGTAGGCGCGTGAGGCTTGACTCCTATTCAAAAAAGCGAGCATGGTGGTCCCATCCGCCCAGAAGCCGCCCCAAACCATCACTGACCCCCCACCGTTCTGGAACCTTGGGCTCGTCCTCCAGCCACCGCCAGTATCACTTAAGCTCATCAGGCCCATCTAAGGTCAATTTTTTTCTCGTCTGAAAAGACGGTAGAGCGCCAATTGGCCTCACCCCAATCGTGGTGATCCTCCGCCCACTTGACGTGGGCCTCTCGGTGTGCCACCGTCAACTTGGGGGCCTTGTTCATCTTGACATACTTGAAGAGCTCGGTAGAGCTCAAGAAGCGGCGCACAGTCCGGCTGGGAACGGTTAGCTCAAGCTGCTCCTTGAGCTTCGCCGAGCTCAAAGTACACTTTCGAGCCGAACGGGCTACGCGGCGAGAGTCGCGAGGCTTCAGCTTCTTTGGGCGTCAATCTGCCCCTGCTCGTACGGGGTGAGCTGGCATTTTGTCCCCATGGTCGTCTGCAAACTGACAAATTATGTACAATATATATGGCGCACATACGATTTCAATACAAAACCCAAGTGAAAAAGTGGGCCCAACCTTTTGGCCAGCTTCATTTTCGAGTGCTTATATAGAAAATATCTCAATATTGTGCTAATTACACTCTGATTTGATTGGCAGAACGAGCGCACTGACCACGCTAATTGGTCCAAGCTGGGCGCCAAACTCGAAATATTGACCAAGTTTCGGCGGGAAACAGGTGGTGTGCCAACCTTTGGCCAGGTCTGTATGTAAAGGGGCGAATATGTTCTTAAATACAACATGTTAAAGCCAGACGACACTAGATATGTGTATGCTCTTCTAAAGTACGTTGTCGTTTTTTTTTTAATTTGGCTCCGAATTAAAAAAACACAGACTGTCCAGTCGCACTTCTTTATTCAAGAACGCTATCAAATACGTCGACGCTAGGATGCAATTTTATTCATGACGTATCTACGTCGTAATTATACTATATATATATATATATATATATTCGAAATGCATGTTTTGTGGAAGATCGGTGAGCAAAACCCAGACGCATCGCCAAGGTTAATCCACACGTTTCTGATGACACAAAATGGATGTATTATTCCTACCTTCACTAAATTACAAAGACACGTGCATCCCTGGAATATCATGTGTCTTGGGTCTACCGGTACCAAACATTGTGTTCGTTTCAAAAGACAATAATAACGTTTGCTCGTTGCCACTACAGACACAAATAAACCAGTACTACTGAACCCCAGTCACCATAGTGGCATAAGGGAGTGTAACACGTTAATTGAAAGATACGATTCGATATTAATCAAATATAATGGAAAAAGAAGTAACATAATATTTTCAACCGATGACGGTCTGCCCGGTTTTGTATGTCGTTGCCCGTACGTCCTTTATTGTGTCCCTGATGCCCGGCACTTGCATGGTGGGCTATCCTTGTTTCGTTGGGACGTACATGAACAAGTTACAAGGCAGAGCCATGGAGAAGGTGCTGCAACTGAAGACGGGCGAATTTACCGCAACGCTGTTCCAAGCCTGTACGAGAGCTTCAGCTTAGAAGAGAGTGACAGTGAAATAGTAAATTCCAGGTGCATTGTGTCAATCCGTCGAGCTGAACTCTAATACTCATTCCCAACGAGTGGTCGAGCGACTCCTTCCCTAAATTTCCTGCGGGGTCCACTTGGCTACACTCCCCCCTCCGCGATGCTGTTCATTCCCCCTTCTCTTTCTGCCATATGTTCACGTCCTCTCCGATGGGATAACCTAAGGAGGGCCCACTGGCCCTCATTCAAAAGCGCATGTATCTACAAAAATAGGACTGTGTGATAATCGCCCCATTGGCGTTCACGATGAAGAGAGCGTTCGCGAAGAAGAAAGGGTTCGAGATACCAAAAATAAGTTTTTAATGCTAGTATACGCAATTAGGTCATTCTCTCCTATTATCTTTGCTATCTAATCTTCTCTGGCGCTCCTTCAAATGCAGGAACCGACACGCCCTGCGTTTCCTCCATGGGGGTATTTATTTATTTCACTCAACCTCACTCTAACAACTCCTCAGAGACTTCTTCAACAAGCTCGTCGCTCTATTTACGTGTCCGTGTTTAGAGAGGTTGGAGGCGCCAGATACGACCCACTACGAAAGCAATCTCGAGTGACTAGGATAACCGCTGCACCTAATCAAGTTTCGAACAACATTACATGTCTAGCGCGCATTCATGACGTGCAGTACGTACCAACCGTGTTTTCATTCATGCACTCACTACCGGGAGGACCAAGTCAGCAACCGCATCAAGACTACACAGAAGTACATAGAAAATCGGTCCGTGTGAGGTTTCCGGATAGCGTACCTGCAAGTGTAATCCTGGCTTTGGAAACAGGCACTCGGTTGGTTGTCTATGATGGCTGCTACGATGTTGATCGCCAGAGACGGCAGAGAGAGATGGAAATACCTCCTGGGTTTGCCGTGTTCTTTAGAGGTGATCTATTTCACGGTGGATCTGGCTATGCTGTGTCCAACTACCGATTGCATTGTTAATTACATGTAGCCGACACTCGTTGGGCTCCAGATACGGTCAGTTCTATGGTTGTGGTGCTTGCGTCTCAATGCTGTGGACATACGGAAACGAATTCGAAAGCTATCCGAATCCACCGTTTCTTGTGTGAACACAACCCAGCCGCTGCCCTTCATCGTCAGCAACGCAGAGAACAAGAAACCAGAGAGGGGACTTTGCTTGCGTGGTATGCGGTGAAGTATTCCGCGTAGCTAGCACTTGTCGTGGACACGTTGCTTCTCACCGAACAAATTATGTACACGTACTGCCTAATTAAGTTTGTCAGATTTGTGTAAGAACAAGTTGCCTGATTGAAAGGTACAACCACTCTTAACCCATTCCTTCCCGACGTCGTAAGTTACGTCATAGAAAAACTGTAATGTCGTAACTTACGACGTTGAGCTTTCAACAATAGGGAGCCGCTGAAGCAATACTTTAATTAAGACAATTGCACGGATATAAGATGCGAGAGACCAAAATATAACTGAACAGAAACAGAGCAGGACTAGGGTACAGGAAGGAGATACGGATCAACGGGAAATGAGATACGCGGATATGGAATGCACAGCCAGCAATTCCAGTCTTTCTGGAATTTGCCCGATGGTACGAATCAGGGCCAGCAACAGCAGGAAGACCGACGCAGTCGCCGCCATCGTTCAAGAATTGACTTTCGCCATTTGTGGCGCCAGATTTGGGCGGCTGGATGGACATCGAGGCGCCCAAGTGGTTTCCAGAACGACTGGAGGTATGTGAGCCCTGATGGAGCTGATATATTTGTTTGGGAAAACGCTGTAGACATCCATGCAATAGAAGCGGGGCTGTTAGAGGATGTTGATGCTGGGGCGAGCAAGACTGAAGATGAACCAGAAAACAGGCATACAGCGTCTGGAGACGCGCCGAATGAAGCCACAGAAGAGGAGGATGTTCGCCCGTCCCAGATAGACATCAGCGCCATACTATCACAAGCCACGCTAGACAATCTCTTTGGGTCTGACAGCGAGTCAGACGTAGAGCTCTCTCAGGCAGCTGTGGCGAGAGCTTTCGACGTCTCCCCGAGCGTACTTGAGGTTGCGGATTCGCAACAGGACGTGGCTACGAATCTGCAGATGTTATCGGAGGTCTCGGGGGCCGAGTGTGAAGGTGCGCGAGAAGATGCCGCCGAAGTCGAACATGTACAAGATGCTGCAGCCCCTGCTTATGCGCTGCGACGTCGCGCGCATGTGAAGACCGACATTAACATCGCCCCTGAGGAGGAGAATCTGAGCGCCTATGAAAGTTTTAGCTCTAGTGAGAGCGCCGGCAGCGGAATCGAGGACGACGATGGATATAACAGCCCCGAGGGCTCTGGAGATGACGACGTAATTTCCGAGCGCGAAGCTGTGGAGATGGACGAACCATTCGTTGAATCACTTCAAATTGGGACTAATCTGTCACGAAGCGCTACTCAACAGCGAACGGCTGCACTACGGGCATGACGGGGTCTCTGCCGTCTAGATTATTCGAAGATAGTGGGCGTCCCTATACAGGGCTCAATATAGAGGAAGCCCAACCGGCACTCGAGTCGCGAAGCCAGTGCAATTAACCGCTTTTGACGTTCTTCTACTTTCTACCAAAGTCACTGTGGGTTTTGATCAATGATGAGACAAACCGATACTGCCAGCAACGCATCGAAAAATGGGCGCGAGCATTGCTCGCGCAACAAGGCCAGCAGCGTTGAGAGATGTTGACGTAGATCCGGCGCCGGCTCAGCGAAAAGCCCGGCTATCAGACCCACCAGATCTTTCAAGCTATCGGCCTCCATATTGCTCGCATGATGTGCCCACAAAAACGGCGTTTCGCGGCTCACTGGTCCATGTAGAGGATGGTGCTGTTCCTGCCGGCACCTTCGGGCGTTTCATGGGACGCAATCGCTGCCAGGATATTTTACGAGACTTTCATTTTGTAGATACCGAGGCAAAACACACTCGCGATAAACTTTGGAAACTCCGCCCCGTTATTGACAGCTGCAGCAGAGTTTCCTTGCTGGTTGGTCCCTTTCTGCCGTGTTCTCCTTTGACGAAGGGGTGTTGCCGTCCACGTCTAGGCGAAACACCACGTGCATGTTCATGCCCGACAAGCCTCATCGCTACAGGTCGAAAATGTTTATGCTGTGTGATTCTCGCACAGCGTACTGCCATCGGTAACGTTGATGATTTCTATGTCGTAATTAAAGACTTTGGACCTAATATCTAACTGTTAATGTCGTAACTTGTCAGATTTGAAATGTACCAAGGGAAAACGAAATGTCAGCAACGGTGGTGACCCCTCATTTGATCACAAGACGGTTGCCGCGCCAGTCGTTCGAAACTTGAAGGCAGTGTTCGAGATGAAATCACGGCACCCCTGGCATCTAGTGGTGGTTGACCGGGGTCTATTCTTCAATTCTGTTGGCGATTGAGCTCTTGGCATTAGTGCTTACGTGGCTGGCACCATCATGACCGATCGACTTGGTTATGTCAAGAACGTCAGGGAGCCTAGGAAGTCTCGGCCGGCGGTAATTCCTCGAGGATCATTTCTCTTTTCGCGCTCGACAGCGGTCCCTAGTATGGTGGCTCTCCACTGGTGGGACTGCAAGCCCGCGCACTACTTGGCACAGTTGCAATGCCGCGTGGCGACTGGTTTTGCGTCTTGCAAAACCAGCTTCTTCAGCTGAAAACTGAGGCCTTTGCTGGCGTTGTTGTGACTCCATCGCCCATCAGCCAGAAGCGCCGCCGTACCCCCGTTCGCCACATACACGTTGGAGCAGGCGGACTGGGTTACTGTAAGCGGCGTTCAGAAGCACCGCCAGCGCTCCTGTAAAGTGTGCGTACGAACCCCAAGAAGAAGTTATTCGCGACCACTTTCTTCTGCGAGCGCTGCTCCATGGACGCTGCAAAGTGTTGGCTCTGTAATAAGATCCGCCATACGTAAAAGGGCGAAGCGAAACCCTGTTACGCGATCTGGCACGACAAATTCGACTGTGGACAGGCTATTCTGGCGAAGATAGTGGTGTTGCGGCTCCCCGGGAAGGAAGCTGGCGAAAGGAAGAAGACGTGCCGAGAATTGCAGCCCCATGGCGAGGATGCTGATGATGAAGGAGCAGGAAACGGGAATGCCAGCGACGAGGAATAAGCACTGCCTGTGCATCGAGCAAGATGATGTGACGCTTAAGCTTTGATGAGTGTTAATTTGAAATGCACATTTTTCTATTAATAATGCCGTTTTTGATTTGCAGTTTACCATCTGTATGGATTAAAAGTGCACCTCTTTGTGTCGCGTTTACCCATAACAGGAGTAATTTACGACATTGAGTAGATGAAAAGTGCAAAAAAAATGTGGTGTCACTTGCGACATTGACTCAAAAACCTGCTGAGATCTTATACAGCTTCCCGCAGGCGGTTATGTTCGCCTTACATTTACAAATTCATTTGCTCTCGTCATATGATACGACAAAAAAGTACAGTGAATAACGTGTTTGGTGTCTTGAAATTCGGGAACGAATGGGTTAATTAGATGTGAAGGATACTCTTAGGTTGAAGTGGTCAAAATAAAAGATACAAAAGGCAAAAATGTAAAGTATATATTGCTAGTAAGGATTCCTGCTTGCGTACCCCTAGCTCCTTGATGGCTGATTGACTTCGTGAAATTCTTGTGATGCTAATTCTGTTCGAGGGCCCGGACCTTGAGAATATGGCAGGAAACTCGATACAGTGTTAGTAGTTTCAGCACCTAGAACATCCCCCGGTTTTCTCGAACAACTTCCCGTGGAGGTGTAGCTGGATTATTTACATCCTTGATTGATCAGTGTCTATCGAATGGACACCTACTGAACATTGTCCCTGAGTTCGAGCTACTGTTGCTGCACTCTCCAGTACTTGTACCGGTGCATGAGCCATCTTGCAAGGTCAACGGGTCTTGCCCACTGCCTGCTTAGCTTTCTGACGTCCAATGACCGTTCTCCATCGAAGCTATCGACGCTCGCGCACCTTCAGTACTACCAAGTGGCTTATGCTAGCGAGTCTTGTGGTAGTTCCACCAGTGCTGTCTTGCTCAGGTACGGTGTACCCTGGAAGTAGTGGTGTCACGTCCTTTGGGATTCTGTGCCGACAATGAGCTGCAATAACGAGTATCCGGATGTTCAATTGGACGGCAGCGGCAAGAGATGTTAGTCGCCAGAAAATCCAGTCGTTCTCGTGTCCCTCGTGAAGATTGACCTGATTGTGGAGGAGCCTATGACGTTGTAGAAATCGAGTAGCACATTAGGTATCGCCCGAAATGGCTTTGATACAAGTGATGGGAGGTTGGCTTGTAATGTCGGCGGCACACCCGGCTGAATAAAGCTGAACGTTGCTCGTTATGGCGATGGCTCATTTGTAATATTGCTAGCATAATGACCTTTTATTCGCTATACTTAACGGCGGCAATGTCATACATGGAAGAGCTCAAAAGTAGTTTATAAATCTTACAGCCCTACTATTGTAGCGCTTTCACGACGCGATTGCGCAAGAGCCTTTTTCTGTTCCTTGGGCTCTTTTATAAAGATAGCTTGTGCGATGTAGACCGATGACGATCGCTTCAAATTTCCATCTGCAGTATACACACCCTAGGAAATGTAAAACAAATGATTTTTTTGCCAACAGGTCCAGCCTTCTTCCTGGCATGAGTGTCTTTTAGCTGGATCAACTGGATGAACTCGCTTACAAAGAGCAACTTTGCGCGTCAGGTCGAAGTCCGTTTTTTTTTGGGTTGCTACCTTGCATTCCAATTTGCAGATAGTACACTCACGCGCTGCCCTGCTACTTCCTTTAAGTGCGAGCCAGGATTCTTTTGCCCCACACAATGCAGGAAGGGTTGGTTGCGCCGTCATCAGATTTGAAGTGCTTCTGGCTCCAAGTATCTAGTACATGACGCTATATCACTTGAATAGATCAATCCATCATCACTGCTACTCCATCGTTTCCACCCTCCGCTAAACAGTTCTCACACTAGTGTTATGACGAAAGCACGATGGCGGTCCGTTCAGCCAATTGCTCTCTGGTCGAGCTTTGGGGGTCATCATCGGTGCTCCGATTGTTACCACACGCTAACTCGTGACACGCGAACGCGTTGCACCGGGTAAAGTCCAGTAGAGACAAGGCCAGTTTTTTATGCCGTTTCTGAGATGAATGCCCACTAGCTAACGAAAAGCGCGAGCTTAGTTGATCATGCCGATCTACCCCTTGCATTGCACTGTTATACTCGCTTATACAAGTTGGAGCAGAGAAGACTTCACGAGTGTCCTTGATCCTTCTGTACACAGGTATTGTATCCGAAGCACCTGCATTGAATACAATGTTCACAATCGACCCGTCAACCCAGCTAGAAGCGACAATGTTATTTTCAGGACAGACCCCTTGCTTCATGAAACCTCGTGGTTTATTGCCGGCTTTTTAAATCATGGTGAATTGTGGGAAGTGTTTGCTGGTTCTGCGAACCGTGCCACGTCCGTACACGCCAACCGCGCGTGAACTCTCCAGAAGTAAACAAGACAAGTAGAAATTATCAGTATTGAGATTTCGACTAGACCCTTGTATTGTTGCTGTCACTTCAAGGACATGTTCGTCACAGTTTGTGACGAGCTCTCGCCGCCGGACTGGCAGTGACCCAATCTTCCCCGAAAACCAGCTCTAGATGACGATTACATGGCTTGCTGGAAGTAATTACCACACCACACGTTGTACAGGTGGTACATCGGTACCAGCTATCTACGGAGCAATTCACCAGGTGATGAATGAAGTTTGTGAGAGTCCTGAACTGCAGATTCAGTCTCCAACAGAGTCAGGGGGGGGGGGGGGGGGCATGAACGAGTTAGCTGATGCTTTGCCAGGACAACAATTTAACAGGTTTTGTCGGTTGTATAGATGGCTGGCTCTGTGAAATCCGCGCTCCAAGTGCAGCAGAGGTTCCTGATGTGTTCTCTTTCTTTTCCGGGCATTACCAAACCTATGGACTCAATGTGCAAGCCGTTTGTGGTTCGAGGTCTCGCTTTACTGGCTATTGCTTCGATTCGCCCGGAAAAGTCGGTGATTCGATCGCTTTCAAGAAGTGGAAGGTCAGCGGGGAAATTTCGCAGCTACCTCCAGGTTTCTACATTGTTGGCGATAACGCGTATCCCGTCTCGGACTATCTATTGGTGCTGTTCAGCAAGTTGGAGATCAAAAACATAAACTACTCAGACTTTAATTTCTATTTGAGCCAACTGAGAATCCGGATCGAAATGGCATTTGGCCTGCTCGTAAACAAGTGGCAAAGTTTTAAGAGGCCGCTATGTGTTGACTTCGTCAGCATTAAAACCGTGATCAAGACTTGCATGAAGTTGCATAACTTCTGTATTGATGAGCGAACAAAATATAGAGACGCAGCATCGAGCATAAATGCAGTTACGGCGGAATACAACAACTTACTCGAGAACTCGTATTAAGCCACGAACAACATCAACGAGCCGCAGAACTTGCGCTGTGATGCGCAAGGGCGAATCCTCCGCGAAGTTATCATGAACCAGATTCAAAGCTTCGACCTCCGACGACCTCACGCGCGCTAGTAGCCGGAAAGGTACTGGAAACTGGACTACGGGACGTTCAAAATCTCGAATTCAAGGATGCTGGTCTGATCTTGTTACAGGTTTTGTTTTGCTTGTCGTTCCCCCAGTGTGTGACCAACATGAGCAGCATCCAATCCATTCTCCACACATGTTCGACGCTCGTCCATGAGCTGCTTGATCACGTCGTTGTTACGGTCGAGCATTGCGTCTAGTGTCTTAAATTTTTGAGCTGCTCGTTGCTCTTGGAGGAGCAATTTCTGCTGGTTCGACGTTTCTTCATGCGCCTGGCTGGTGTCTGATTTCTCGTTTTCCAGTTGTCATCCAAACGGTTGAGAATATCCGCCGCTGACAGTGTCTGGGAACGCTTTTGCCGCTTTCGGTTTACCTTTGGCGATTGTACTTGCCCCTCCTTTGTGGAATCGTCCTCATCTTCAGGGTACAAGTTAGCCGAACAAACTCGCGTCCACCTTGGCGTTGCTCATACCAGCGATCAACGTAGTAAAGATACCGCAAAAGTCCCAGAAATCGTTGCTTCTTTGGTCTGACACCTTCAATCCAGCTTCAGCACGAGCGACCTTACTACTGCACTCTTTCCACATCCTCTTTAGTTTTGCTGCTGAGTGCGCGACCTTGAACGAAGTGTCCGTGCCTTCAAATACAGCGTCATCAGAAATCAACGTATTGAACTCAGCAGTATCGGAGCCGAAAGCTGCAGCGACATCAGTCCAAAAGGTCGATCCTCCTTGATCGAGCTTGTCGCGACGAAATTGATTACCCGTGGTAAGGAAGGTGACGTAAAAACGACTAGAAAAAAGAACGTTCGGCAAGCGAAACATGCAACCTTTTGTGCGCTTGTCATCTTCTCCTGCACCTTTAGTTCGTTGGCGCTGGCGTTTAAGAAGAGCTTCAAGGCCTTCCTTGTTTGTGTCCCATGGGGTGAGGACGCTGACACGCTCGGCTTTCTTGGTGTTCTTTGCATCATTTAAGTTTCGAGCCTTACCCTTCAGGTTAAGCTGCTCAAGAGTCCATTCATTGTAGTTATTAGTAGTTGGTGGGTTGATGGCACGCTTCTAGAGGCACCGTCACAGTCCACTTTGTACTCGGTGTGGGTGTGGCTACTGCTGCCATGACGGTGGCCGCGGCGAAGTCTGGATTGCTGTTGCTCGCGTTCATGTTGCCTTTGGCAGCGGCAACAATGAGTGTACCGTTGTGGTACCACTCGCGCGATCCGGTCTAGAACGGGATGGATCGTCGAATTTAGCCACCCCTCCTCCTCACGGGTCGCGATCCCTGTTAAGAACGGCCCTAAACAGCACAAAATAGTATTGCAAACAACCGAGAAATGATCCTATGAGTTGCCGACNAATAAAATAAAATTTTGGTGACTATTTTTATTTTGGGTCATCCCATATGATTTTTTGGTACCTCGAGCTCCGTTCCATAGATTTTCCCATTTTCGTGCCGCCTCATTATCGCAGCATCGCATGGCGAGAGCTGGTCAATTTTCCGCGGCGCTAATGCCAGCTGCGCTATCCTTTTGCAATCGCAGTCATTGAGCACTTCCAGCTGTTGCTAGGACTATCGGTTGCGTGTTGTTGTTGGGGCCCAGGAGCCACAACTTGCACCACTTGTGCCCACAAGTGTGTCAAGTCGATGCGAGTGCCTAATGTCATGTGGAAAAATGGTAGCTGGCCTCTAGCCGCATGGCGCCTAGAACCAGGACGCGTACTGCAGCACGGCTGAACGCGGCTGCTCCGCATTCGCCAATTCTCCAGCCCTCGGCATTCTCGAAAATGGCGCACTCGTCGATGTTTTTCCTCATTTTGCTGAGCCAAGTGGCTATTGTACAGGGAGCAACCAACGCCACAGTATCAGCCACGGACGACTCGATCTTCGAATCAACTGATGACCTGGCTGGTTGCATCCTTGCGGTTGTATCTGTACTTGTCGGTGGCGGGATGCTGGTGTTCGGGTACCGGTTCATGTACGAGACCGTCTTCGCTATTGGCTTCGCTCTCGGAGCTGTCAGCATCGCGGTGACAGCAGAGCGAATGCTCGTCGCCAAGTCCTACTGGTCCATCGGCTCGTGGCTTGCGTTCATCCTCGGCGGCCTCTTGTGCGGCGGTTTGGCCATGTGGGTCCATCCGAAGAGCAACTTTATCGCGGGAGTGGCAGGGGGTATCACCCTTGCGGTCCTCCTGGCCAACTCGACGGCGTACTACATCTTCCCGGGTCAGACCTCAGAGTTATTCACCATTTTGTGCGTGGTTTTCGGCGTCGTGTTCGCAGCGGTCGACCTCAAGTTCGGCAAACCCGTGCAAATCGTCGGGATCAGTTTGTTTGGCGCGGCGGCTCTGGTGTGGGGCGTTGGCTTCTTCGTTGGCGACTTCCCGTACCCGAACAACCTCGAGAAATACGCGACGCAAAGCGCCAACGGCGACTTGGTGTACTCTATCCCGACTGTTTGGTGGGGATACCTCGGTGGAATTATGGTCATCTCGGCGTTTGGCATGCTCATGCAGTTCCGAAAGACCGGACGCAGCGTTATCGTCGACGAGTTCGCTGGCTTTGAGCCTCAAGGATTCGGATACCCCATCGACGCTGTGCCATACGTGGAAAACGAGAAAACGACTCCCATTATGGATCAGTTCGCGACCACGACACGAGAATCCGATTTCTTGCCGACGTCTTACCCCAGTGCTACCCACCAGTCCTTCTGTCGACTGTACTCACGCAACACGGAGGCACAGTCGATCAGTAAGATGCGAACGAAGTTTCTTGAGACTCGAGCTCAATCCTTCGGCAAAAAGACTCCTATGGATGTGAGACCTAGTGAACAGCCGCCGAATACGAACTCCTCAAGGGGAGGGAAGTATGAGGTGCAAGAGGAGGAGTTGTAAGGGTAGTAGTAGATCACGAGCCAATCGTAAAGCTCTGAGAGTTTAATAAAGTAGTTTTGCGATACAAACATGATGGATTTCTTTCGTCAGGATTTCACCGGATGAAGCCGAATTGCACGCCGTACAGAGCGTGGGTCTACGTTGCGGTGCAAGTAGACAAAGTTTTTAGGTTTTGGGGTCAGGTGGTTCTTACCAAGACATGAAGAGTTCTTAGCATCAGACGCAAACTTGTGGTTTTCTTAGTAGTTGTTGAGTAGGCTGACGATCTCGTGGTTGACACCGCGGCAGTTGGAATGCAGGGGACCTAAATGGAGAGGAAAACCGCAAAGCAACGCCTATGGTTGTGAGTATCAACTTTGAGACCCTACCGGTATATGACATGCAGAGCATGTTATCGGTGGGTAAACAATGTAACGAATCGTGCCGTGTCAGTGGTAATAGTGCAGACTTTAGGCGATGTCAGTCTGAAGCACTTTGAGTATGATTCGTATCGATAAATTTGTTAGCTTAGGCGCCGGTGGGGGAGTCGACGACTCTAAACCAGCATCGACGTCGGCTTCCACACATGCTTTCCTTACGTGCCGGACAGTTGCTGCCTCGACAACCTCGTGGATAAGACAAGCTTGGGCCCACTCACAGATACAAACACGGCATCGGGTGTTGCTTCACGCAATAAGCAGATGACCTTCCAAATGCTGGCTTTGTCTAGCTGTCTCCATGAACCAACTGGCCCATTGCCTATCCGCGAGCCCCTTTGAGCCACTTCGACGTCCATTGCGCCACCAGGCCCATGTGCTTTCGACGATCGCTGAAATGGAGCAACCGATGGCTTTCGAGTGCGTCTCCATGAGCCATTTCCAAATTGACGAAGTCGGCATCAACGCTTATGTCTCGCTTGTCGCCATTGAAAGCGGCACTCATTACCTTTATGCAGCTTCAATTGACTCTGCGTTTACCCGAAGTATCGGCGGCTGAGGTCGGCCCAGCTTCATCCAGTGTGGAGTCGCTCTTCGGTAAAGCTCAAGGCATTCAACTGGGTGGCAGTATCTTGGCTGTGACTGCGATGATCGTCGGTGCGCTAGTGCTTACGTTCGGCTTCCGTCTCATTCGTGCGGCGCTTTTCGTCGTGGGTTTCGTTGTCGGTGGAGTCGCTATTGCCATGATCGCCGAACGCTTGTTCCGTGATGAAACGTGGGTCATTCTAGCGTCTTGGGTCGCGTTCGGAGTTGGTGGTCTGCTATGCGGAGCTGCTGTCACGTGGTTGTACCCGCTTAGCACGTTCGTTGCTGGTGCCGCCACTGGAGTCGTCACGGGAATGATCTTGACCAATTCGTTCGGATACGTCATCTACCCAGGTCACACGAAGGATCTCCTTACACTAACGTGTGTGGTTCTTGGCTTATTGTTCGGAGTATTGGCTTTGAAGGTGGGGAAGCCCGTGTTGATCTTTTCCACGAGTCTCTTTGGTTCCGCCATGGTGGTGTGGGGTGTCGGGTATTTCGCTGGCGACTTCCCGAACGCCAACGATCTCGAGCATTACGCGTCGGAAGATATCAACGGCGATACGGTGTATTCGATCCCTGCTGCGTGGTGGGGGTACCTGGCTGGAATCCTAGTGCTGTTCGTCTTCGGAATGTTCATTCAGTTCCGAAAGACGGCGCGTAACGTGAAGAATAACCGACCGAAAGGTTTCGGCAAACGTGTCGATGTCGCTGAGTACGTGGAGAAGAAGACTGCACGCAACCAGAACGAAGAGAGCGTGGACATGGAGGCCCCTCCTCCACGTCGTCAGAGAGAGCGACGTCAGCCTCAACCGGTTCGCGAGGTTCGACAAGTCCGTGAGGTTCGTCAGCAGCAACGCAGCAAGAAGCAACAGGCGCCTCCTCCTCAGTACTCGGACGCACCTCGCCAGTACGCCGATCTAGACGCTACTGATGAAATCATTGAGTATGAGGAACGCATGCCACGCCAGAAGCGGATTATCTATTCTGAACGCGAGTCCGACCTGTACGAGTTCGACTCCTTCCGCGAGCCATGCAGGATCTGTGGCGACTACGTCCACAGAGACAGCTCGACTTGCTCGGAGAAGATCGTCCGCATTGAACGGTATTAGATGAACAAGACCATTTTACAGTAGAAAAAACAAATATTTAAAACACCCAACAGCTTTCATTTCGCTCATATATTGATCTTTCTTACTTCATGAGAGACATCAGCACGGACCTGACGACGTCTTGACCGAAGACTTCATGAATTCCATATCGGTACATCCGTTTCTTCAGCTGCACGCAGTATCTAGCGCACTTTCATCTAAAGCCACCCACACAGTTGTGGAATACACTGGTCACCATGGTGCAATGGAACCACCTGGCCCATCTTCACCCACATTTCATGGCACTTTTCAGTTTATATTGGCATCGTGACAAATATTCCTTGGGTATCGACTTTTTCGCGCCGTACCCGTACTCTTCATAGTTGGCTTCACCTTCGGCGGAACAGCTCGCAATGGTAACCGAGCAAGCGTTCGCTACTGAGGAGTGGGTCGTCACAGCAGGCCTGCTAAGATATATATTTATATTGTACGGATAACAAACAAGAGGAGTAATAAACTACTGAGAGGGAGGAGAAGCAATAATAGTATATTGACAATATAAACTATTATTGCAGAGAATGAAGCAACAAGTCACTCGTTTCAGCGATTGGCTGACATTAGTCAAAACTGAACATAGCTTCATCTATTGGCTGAAATTAGTCCAAACTGAACGCTGTACTCATATCACAAGTATTTGTATGCAATAGAAAGCACAAGTCAAAACCAAACTATCGTCACACAGCTCCTGTGATTTGCTGAAATTAGTCAAAATTCAAGGCTGTGATTGGTTAAGACACATACCCCTAGTATTTGCATGCAATAGTGGGTCCAAGTCAGAATCCCATTTATTTTTTTAAAACTCCATATTACTGTCGAACTGTAGAAAACAATAATAAATAATTTTGGACTTCCACTACCATAAATACGGATATGGAATAGTATTTTCGGAGGCCTGCGTCACAGTCTCGTGGGTGGTGTTTGTCATCCGTGGTGTGTTGTGCGACTTCCTTGTCCTCTGCCTGACTAGTAGTCAGTGACTACATTCGGCATTTTTGCGATCGGGAAGGTAGCCGGTGTCATACTGGCGTCGCCGGTCTGGCGATGGTCCTCAACAACGCGTTCGGATATATGGAGCAACCCCCGGCGTGGCCTTCGCTCTACTGTGTATGCAGGGCTCGGCCTGTTGGGTGGAATTCTCGCGTAAAAATTGGAGAAGACCGTCTTAATCGTTGGCCACCAGGACATCGCGACGCAAGATGATCAAGGTGAACCATCCCCGACTCTACCTCGCCGGTTTCACCGTGCTTTTCGCTATAAGCTTGTGCATCCAATTCCGTAAGACTTCACGAGATGATCACTACCGTAGGAAACACCGGAGTGGCTCGTACCTTCAAGCTTAAGGTGATGCAACACCAGCCAATGAATATTTCGCTGTGCCGTCCACATCGCAAGCCGCGATTCGCAGCACTTAAGATGCGCTAGAAATCCCCTTGGATGGATTCTTGGTTCTTGCTTATTGCCATGTCGTGCTGTAGAGAGAGCTCTACGCGTTAAGCGACACTCGGATACTTTTGCTGTTTGCCATAGAGCTCACGTCGAGGGCAAGAGCGTCATTCATCAACCGACGGTAGCAGTCCGCGACGAGAGCGCCATGACCCACAGCTCACCGGTCGCTGCCGCCGGCACTGCTTGTGATCTACAGCCTGCAGCCGCTTTCCACGATCCGCAGCGTTGAAGTGAGCGAGTGGATATCCTCACTCGAGCTATGGCCGAGCAAATCGCGAGGATCACGGGTCAAGCCTCGATTGTCGAGGCGACAACAGCAAAGACGTCTCTGTCAGCGTTAAACTGCGACGAGCGCTGGTGTAAATGTACTTAAAAGTACTTACATGTAGTAAATGCTAGGCTACCTGCATGCAGGACAACGAACGTTCTGTGCGTGACGTCCCCGAGCTTTCCGTCCGCAGCGTTCGACATCGAAAAGATGCTCGTAGTGAAGCCACCTGCTCCGTCTCTGACGGGCGACATCTTGGATTTTGTATGCAAGAAAAAATACAGAACCAAAAATGTGATTTAGGATAGAGCAGCGCAAGAAGCTCCGACGGTGGCTTCGCTCACTGCAAACTTGGCCGAACGCTGTTGCTCGAGTCGAGCTGCCGCTGGCTGCGAAGGGCTCTGATTTCGTGGCACGTGCAGATCGCACCGCACCCACGCTCTCCATGCAGGCAGGCTAGCATTGCAGCAGTAAACCGGACCGAGATCAAATGTGCTTTTGTTTGCAGCCGGAGATGCAGCTGCGTGGCCAGCCTCGACTCCGAGTCGGACTCGAGGCTCGAGTAGTGTCGCTTCCACAGCTGCGCACACAACGCAACGCCCACACTGGCGAAAACACAAAGTTGGTCGCGGGTCAGTCGAGGTGCGGGCCATTTCGCTCTTGCAGGGCTCCGCCAAGAGCGCAGCTCTCTAGGATCGCATCGAAAATCGATGGAGCCGTGTTCGCCCGATCGTGCAATATAGGCGCCCCCGGGCGTGCGTGCTTGGGACAGCCTAGCGCCCCGTTTGCAGTGGCCAGAGCCAAACATCCACTCGCTGTCCAGCAGACAGATGGCCTCGCTTCAACGTGCTGGCCATATAGACAGCGCAGCCTCAAGGTCGGCAGTGTACGCAGCATCACTGACTGCCAGCGACTGCAGTCGGCAATAATGTAGCGCTGGCAGCTCCATAGTTAAGCGCCAAAGCAATGTGAATGATGCTCTTCCAGCAGCAATTGTCGAAGCGTGTCGTCCCAAATAAGACGCCACGGGGGACATTTCTGCGACCCTTCTTTTTGAGCAGACGAGACATTCTGGTGTCCGAGGATCCCACAGTCAATTTTTGACGCAATGGCTTCTTCGATTTCATTTATTTAAGTACATGTGCATGTCGGTCTGTTGTTTAGGAGAAAAATCATTGCGCGTAGCACCAAAAGCAACACTTCAAGACGTAGCTGGGATGTCAGCATGGACAAAATTGTTCGTCTTGGCTAAAACATTTAAACGGGTGCTGCTTGCCTATCTTGCACCAACTAAGATAAGTTAATTTGGTATCTAAAAAGATACTGTCATGAGGACACGCGCCCTTTGGCAGTCTTACAAAGAACAAGTCAAGTGCGCTAGCCGGAGCCGCAACCGGAGACCAACTGATTTGCCACATCGTATCCACCAAAAGCGACGGCCTCATCCGCACGCGAGCATTAGAGGCGCATTAGAGCTTCATTCCGTAACTGGCCTCTCACCGCAGAGGACGAACCACGAGGAGCTAAGTTCTTGGATCACCCACTTCCTTCCTCGACTTGTGCTCTCCATGAGACTCTCAGCTGCGTTGGCGTCGCTGGGCGCAACGCTGCTGGCTGCGCCCTCGGCCGCGCAGACGACCACCACCACAGACGTGTACTACCCGACGATCCTGAGCGCAGCGGGCAACGTCACGGGTCTACCGGGCGGCAACGAGTTTTGCGGCTCTACCCGTGTACGCAAACCGTGGGGCGCGCTCACCGCTGACGAGCAGGCGCTGTACCTCGAAGCCACGGAGCTGGCAGTCGCCGACGGGGGCGTGGCCGACTTTGCAGCGATTGCTGCTGACTCACTGGGCCAGGCCCAGGGCGAATACTCTTGCGCGTTCTTCAGCTGGCACCGCCGGCTATTATTAGCCTACGAGTCTTATTTGCGCGACTTGGACGAACGTTTCGCCTGTCTCACGGTGCCGTACTATGACGTGCACACGGCCTACATCCAGGCTGTGAATGGCGAATGCTCCAACATGTTCGAGTGCAGCGGCATCTTCGGGGCCATTGGCGGCTCCCCCAACTCCACGGACGAATCGACGTTGACGTTTGACGGTGTGAACGCCACTGGGTACGCGGTGAGTGGCGCTCCGTTCCAAGAATCCTGCGACGACGACGACAACTGCGGCTACATCGTGCGTGACGACTTGTCCAGTAAGTCCGTGCCCAGTGCGGCCAGCTTCGGTACCTTCCAGAGCGTCGTAGCCACTTCGGGCGACTACGCTACGTTCTTGGAAGGAATCCAGTACGGCGTGCACAACGAAGTGCTGGACGCCGTCGGTGGCGCCTTCTCGACGGCTGCTGCTGCGCGCGACGTGCTGTACTACTCGTGGTACTCGGCTATTGACATGTACTTGCACGTGTACCACCTGTGCCGTATCGGCGTGCCGCTTACGTACGATCAGATCCTCGAGTCTCTTGAAGTTTATTCCAATGCGACGCAGACTTGCGGCGGTGTGGACGGTGTCGACGCCGAATCCGCTCTCATCATGAGGATTTCAGTGGATGGTGAAGTCGTGGACGCCTCGCAGCACCCGACGCTCGGCCAGTACTTCGGTTACGTGGGCAGCGACAACTGGAACTACGCCGACATCCAGCAGCTCGGAGACTACTCGTACACGTACCAGTTGCCGGAGGTGCTGCGTCAGCAGGTGTTGAGCAACAACGACATGTGCACGGGCTTCAACCGCGCCTTTGGTGCTTCCTACACGACGCTGAACGCCGCTGCGGTCAAGAGTACGACCAAGACCAAGACGACGGTTAAGACAACCACGACCAAGACGACTAAGATCGTGAACGGCAAGAAGGTGACGACCACCAAGGTGACTAAGGTCACTACGACGTCGAACAGCACCACGTCGTCGTCAGCCAAGTCCACTGTGACCAGTGGCCAGCTCGTAAGCAGCTACGGATACACGTACTTGGGCAACTTTAGCACGGATAACGTGGCGTACGGTGAAGGTACGATCGTGACGAACGGGTACACCGGTTACACTCCGTACTACACGAACGGCGAGATCACGACCAAGCACAACGGTATCGTGAGCGCCAATTACTCGTCGAGCTCGAGCTCGTCCACTTCGACCAGTTCCAGCACGTCGGCTCGTATGGACGCCACGTACTCGAACACGTCGAACCTCGTGCAGAACGTGACGGTGGGCACGAGTTCGGTGGCTCGCAACATCACGGCGTCTGTGGCTACATCCGGCGCGTACTGGGCGTGGCTGCAGACCGCGTACAACGGTCTGTACACGCGTTTCGAAGGCAATTTGGACCTGGTGGCGACGCACCTGAAGCTGCTGGAGTGCTACACGTTCGACAGCGTCTACGGCCTGTCCAACTTCACGTCCACCTTCGTGACGGACAAGAACCTGATCACCAACCGTGTGGAGTGTGGCCAGCGTATGGACCTGGTGCGTTCGGGTCTGCTGCAACTGGCTGTGCGCTCCACGTCCTACTCGGCCTCAAGCCTTAAGTTCGCCAGCTCCACGGTGATCAAGACCATTCGTACGACGTACAAGCGCGTGACTACTCGCAAGACGACGTACATCCGCAAGTCGTACACTCAGAAGGTGCAGTCGAACCTGGACTCGACGCAGGAGGCGCTGGGCAACATCACCGTTACCTCCACG
Organism: Phytophthora multivora; assembly: GCA_001314345.1. Taxonomy (NCBI): domain Eukaryota; phylum Oomycota; class Peronosporomycetes; order Peronosporales; family Peronosporaceae; genus Phytophthora; species Phytophthora multivora. Next base: position 52,343 of record LGSM01000160.1, on the reverse strand, counting down.
AGCGGATCGGGCACTGATGAGACGTCTACGACGGTAGTGGACACTGGTTACGTCACGTCCAACTCCACTAGCTCTACGGTCCAGAGCGCGAAGAACGCGTCAGCGGTTACGACGACGAGCAGTACGACAACCACGACCACCACGGCGGCCAACGTGTCGGAGACCATTTCGGAGGCTTCCTCCGGCTCGACGGAGCTTGACGTGTCTGGATCGAGCTCAACGGAGACGGGTTCGGAGACGTCGGAGAGTGGCAGTGAGGGATCGACGGTGACGACGACCGGCTCGAACGGTGAGACGAGTACCACGACGACGGGCTCGAACGGTACGACCATCAAGACGACGACCACCGGCTCGGGCGGCAGCATCAAGACCACGACGACCGGTTCGGGAGCAACCACCACGACGGTGACGACTGGATCGGGAGCTTCGACCACGACGACCAGTAAGACCACGACCAACACGACCGGCGGATCTTCGACGACGACGAGCGGAACCACTTCCACTGGATCCACGACGACGACGTCGGGTACGACGAGCGGAACGACGTCTACTACCTCTGGCACAACGAGCTCCGGCACGACCTCCTCTTCGACGACCAGTGGCAACACTGGATCGACTACTTCGACCACGTCCAACACGAACTCGGGCACGTCGACTTCGACTGGTGGAAGCACGACGACAATCACTGGCCAGACGACGACGACCACGGGTTCGAACGGCGAGACAATCACGACCACTACCGGCTCGAACGGCGAGTCTACGACGACCACTACCACTGGATCAGGTGGCTCTATTCAGACCACTACGACAGGATCTGGTGGCTCCATCCAGACTACTACAACCGGATCGGGAGCTACCACCACGACGGTGACGACTGGATCGGACGACTCGACTACTACTACTGGATCCGCCCACACGGGCTCATCGCACGAATCGTCCACCTCTGGATCGGCTTCGACTGGCACAGAGACCCCTGGCGCCACCCCTGCGGCTACTACCCCTGGCGCCACCCCTGCGGCTACTACCCCCGGTGCGACGCCTGCTGCTACCAAGCCGAGTGCTACCCCAGCAGCTACGAAGCCCAGCGCGACTCCGGCTGCCACGACGCCCAGTGCTACGCCCGCCGCTACGAAGCAGTCGGAGACGTGCATCGACGTGTCTGTGGAGGGCGACGCGACGTACTGCATTGAAGGACCGATCTGCAGTGGCTCTGGCGATTCCCCTGCCGGCTCGCTGTGCCCCGTGAAGGGCGACGTTGCCGTTCAGGACTGCCACGAAACACTGTCCAGTTACAAGAACGGCAGCACTTGTGTGGCCCCTGAGGACGCCGTGTGCGCGAAGATCAAAACTGGCGCCTGGGGATGTGTCTTCGACAAGACCGCCACTCCGGCACCGACTAAGACGGCGACTGAAGCCCCCACGCCTGCACCAACCAAGACATCGGGTGAGTCTACGCCTGCGCCGACCAAGACAACGGATGACAAGCCTACGCCGGCTCCTACGACCACGGAGACGGAGAAGCCGACGCCTGCCCCAACGACGAGCGAGACGACGAAGCCTACACCGGCACCGACGACGTCTGAAACGGAGAAGCCGACACCGGCCCCAACAACGACGGACAAGCCCACACCCGCTCCGACTACGAAGGAATCGACCCCGGCGCCGACCACTCCGAGCCCGGAGAAGACGCCGGAGGCTACTAAGCCGTCGACACCTGCCCTGACTACCACTGGACCCTCAACGGAAGCTCCGACGCCGTGCCCTACTACCGATGTTCCTTCAACAGAGGTTCCGACTCCGTACCCTACCACTGAAGCTCCTTCGACTGAGGCCCCGACGCCGTGCCCCACCACTGACGTGCCGACGACTGAGGCTCCTACGCCGTGTCCTACCACCGATGTCCCTTCGACCGAAGCTCCGACGCCTTACCCTACTACGGAGGTGCCGACTGCTGCCCCCACGCCTTGCCCGACCACTGAAGTGCCGGCAACGGAGACGCCGTCGAAGACTGGAACTCCAGTTAAGACTGAGGCCCCCACGAAGACTGGCACTAAGACCGGTACCAAGACGGAGACAACTGCGTCCTCCAACCACGACGACGACTACACCTGGCAGCAGCAGACCCAACAGAGCGCCTCTTCTTCGAAGACGTTCACCACTTACGCCGCTACGACCACCGACGCGGATACGTCAACCACCGATGCCTCTGCGGAAGGTTTCGGCACTGGCGGCACCGTTGCTATCGCTGCCGCCGTCTGTGCTGTCGTCGCCCTTGCGGGTTTCACTGCCTACAAGATTCGCCAGCGCCGTAACGACGGCGACATGTCCCCCAGCGGCTACTACAGCCAGCCTTCGACGCCGGTCACCCGATCGATCAAGCTGTAGGCGGACCGCAACCTTTTGTGCATATTGATGGTGGCTCTGTAGCTTTGACGAAAGACTGCCCCTCATACTCTGTGTAGCATCATACCGTGTATATAATTCAGTCCAATAGAGCCACAACCATCTCTTTTTCATCCATGCATACATCAGCCCATGTACATGTAGTGGTCTCTGTTTTAAGAGATGGCCCAGGTGCTCTCATTGAGCTCTAAGTAAAATTAACCTAACCCTAACTGTCTAATACCGTATTTTAGTTACCGGTATAAACGCTTCTAGATTTTCTAATTTGATATCAGATATAGTGCCAAATTCTCTTAAAATTGATACTCTTCGTCCTCCACGCAAAATGGCGTCAACGATCATGCGGCCACAGCTCGTCCGCCGCCTTCTGCGCTCTGCGGCGTCCTCTACCACTCGCTTCGTAGCGTCCCGATCGCGTGTGCCTTCCACACGCGTTGCTCCTTTCCTGCGTCCGCTTCAAAGTGTCCCCATCCGCCACTTCTCCGATGCCAAGACCGAGTACTTGGGCGTCGTGTTCGACGCCAGTAAAGTGAAGAAATACAGCGCGGAACTGGAGCTCGAGGGCCACATCATCAGTGGCGGCGACTACTGGACGGCAATTGACGCTGCCAAAGCGTACGACGAGCTGGTGGCGCTGTACTGCGACCTGGACGAGCCTCGTAACTTCCCTGAAGGCGACGCCGCTGAAACCGGCCAGGAATCAGCCGCCGAAGTCGAGTGGGAAGCTCCGGACGCTGGCAACCGCCACGCAGACATCATCCCGGCCATCCCGCAGACCTACTTGACCATTGAAGAAGTTAAAGAGGCTCTGGAAAGGGAGAAAGCCATCGACGTGTACACTGTGGACCTGGCCGGCAAGAGCAGTCTGGCTGACTTTATGGTGTTCGCTACGGGCAGGTCCCAGGCCCACATGCGCCGCATGGCTGACCTTCTGATCAAGTCTATGAAGGCCCGAGCCATCGTGGATGAGTTCGACTACGCAGTGGAAGGCCGGGACTGCGACGACTGGATGATCGCAGACTGCAACAACATTGTGGTGCACCTGATGCGGGCGGACACTCGCCGTATCTTGGCGCTTGAAGAGCATTGGGAGAAGATGGTGGACAACAAGCACAGCGTCTATGGAGACATGACGGAGGACGAATACATGGACAAGTTCGGCACCAGTGAGCTCATGGAATACCTCGAGGACGAGGACCACCCGAATGAAGACGATGAAGAAGGGTCAGGAGTCGAGTGGAAGTAAGAAACGTTAGATAGGGCAGAAGAAAGAAAAGAAAAGAAACGTTTTATCCATTGCTGGTTTGAATAAATACCCCTATTGTGTTCTCCGCAAGACGCCTATCTACACATACTCTGCGTTTTAGCCGGAATGCTGTCGGTGGCGAATGGTTACGAGTAAATCCATGGGCAAAGACGAAAAAGCTGCGAAATGCACGCATCAAAAACAAAGCAGAAGTGCAGAGAGTGAGGGGCAGTCCACAATGACCTCCAAGAAGTAATGAGTTCTTGGGGTCACTACGAAATGCACACTCACACCCACAGCCTCACTCGAAAGCACGTCAGGATCTACAGCTTCAAACGGGGGTAATGAGCCCCGATCCACTGAGCCTGCTGACGCGCCTTCAAGTAAAGTCTGCTCTATCTTGACAACCACATCCCGCATTCTTCCGTCTAGCGGACAACAGAGAGTGATGAGTCTCTGAAGTCGCCAAAAGGGAAAAAAAGGGTAATGAGCCTCCTTTCTCCCTCTTGCACCCTTGATCTGTCCACCATTTACCATCGCGCAGCAGCATCCGCCATACACGAGTCCAGTTTCTGTCGAAGGCCGTTGAGTTCGCGCTCCAGTCGTCCAGTGGGGCTCGTCCGTCTTGCACTTGTCCTGGGGCTGACGTCGATGTTGTCACTGTCACTGCTGCTTCTGCTGCTTATCCGTCGCCCCGTCACGTGTCTTAGACTGCGAAGACTTCCACTGCTGTTGTTACTGTTAAAGCTGTTCCCATCGGACGTAGTTGGCGTCGTCGTAGCCACTGAAGGTGGACGTCTGTACGGGGCTGAACGTGCTGATCTCGGAGAAATCTCCGGCGACGACGAGGTCGGCGACGTCCCCGTTCGAGAACTCCCCAGTCTCTTGCTCTTGTACATCCGACTGGACGTCGTGACGTTCGCTGCAGCGGATTTAATCTCCTCCGGAAGCGTCAACTCCCTCTTTTTCATCCGTCGTTGCACTGGGACCTCCGCTGGCTTGCTTACCATTTCCATAGGAGTTGGAGTCCCAGATACCCTTGTAATTCCCGCTCTAGAGCTCACAGTGGGGCTTTCGCTGCTGCTGGAGCTCTGTCGCTGCTCCTGAAGTCGAACCAGCGCTTCCGTCAAGTATCTGTTCTGCGCCCTCTTCTCATGGACCTTCTTCTTGTAATGAGCCAGCTGCTTCTCCACTTCCTGCACACTCTGCTGCTTCTCCTTCACCACAGTCAGAAGCCGCTGCTCGAAGCTGTTGCTCGTAGCCACAGCCGTCTCCACTCTGGCTCGCAGCGCCTTCATCTCGTTCCTCAGCGTCCGGTTCTGCTCGCGACGTTGCATGGCTTCAGCCTTGGCTTCTGCCAATTGCTTCGTCAATCTGTCCCTGTCGTCCTTCCCAGCCTGGTCGAAACGCGTCCAGTAGTCCTGTTCCTGCTGTAAGAGGCTCTTGAGCGCCGAAATTTCGAGCGTGAGCGCGTTTTCCCTGTGTGCAGCGTCATGCTGAGCCTTATCAGCGTCCGCGGCCTGCGTCTTCAGTTGGTTCTGCAGTTGCGTCACGCTCAGCGTGGCCTCCGTCGCCCGTTCCTTCTGCTGCGTCAATTCGGACTTAAGCAGATCGTTGTGCCGCGTTAACGCCATCACCTGCTTCTCCAGCGCCGTCACGGCGCGCGTGAACTCGCTCTGCATCTGCGCCAGCACCTGGCGGTAGTACGCGTCGTCCGCCATTGAGTTCGAGTGTGCCGCGTCCCAGAGAGCGTTTGGCCTCTCAAACTTGTTTGGAGCTCCTGGGATTTCGAAAATGGGCGGGGACTTTTTAGGCGCGAAAAACTGGCGCCTCCTTAATTTCGGATCAGCTGGGTTAATTTCGGGTTTGTGTTTAAACTTTATTTTCGGATCCTATGAAAAAGATCATGTAGATTCAGTAAAAAAGATTTTAAAAAAATCTTGATGAGGAGAATGAAGCTGTATGCGGCACTGGCGGTTCTCCGCGTAGTCGGCAGTGTACTACTGCTGGGTATGGTGCATCCGGACGAGTTCTTCCAGAGCCAGGAGGTCATGGCGCGTCATTTCCTCCCTGAGAGCTCCATTCTTCATCGAGAGCTGTTCATACCCTGGGAGTTCCAGTTACCCACGCCTAACCGCTCGGTTATCTTCCCGTAAGATACTTTTGCCTTTGTTTACCGATTGGTTTTACTGTGTATTAATGTTATATATTTTTCTAAAGTGCACTAGTAGTGGGGCTTCCATTGAAGATTCTGGAGCGGCTGGGGGTTCCTTTGACCGGCTTCGTGATGCTGGTGACTCCGAGAATGTTGTTGTGTCTGCTGTCTTTCATTATTGATGCAGTGCTGTATCAAGTCGTGGGAACATTAAGTCGACATCTGAAGCCTGAAGTTCAAAAGGAGAAGCAGGAAAAAGCGCTTCTGCTGTTCGCCAGTTCGTGGCCGACTTTGGTGTTTCTATGCAGACCGTTCTCCAATACGTTCGAGACGTTAGTGCTCGCACTCTGCTTTGCAGTGCTATTTCTCGTCAATCCGGTTCGTTGATCCCCATTTTTTTTTAGAGATTTATATACATTACTGACACTGACTGTTTCGTGATCCTCAGCATCGACGTGTTTTATGCGGCATATTTCACGTACAGACATTTCTCCTCGGTAGTTTACTAGCAGTTGGCTTCTTCACGCGCTTTACGTTCCCAGTGTTTTTCTTCCCAATTGGACTGGAGCTAGTTCGCCAACAAGACACGTATCTGGTTCGTGCAGCTCGGAAGAAAGACGTCTCCAGCTCTCCAACCGTTTTTCGTCGTGTGGCAACTACATCGTTTGTGGCTCTACAAGGTCTCGCAGCCTTCTTACTGTGGGCGACGGCCTTTATTATCGTGGATACGATCTACTTTCAAGGGGTGGAAGTTCTCGATAGTAATTGGGACGCAACTCTGCTGGGTAAAAGTGTGATCGCGCCGCTGAACAACCTCCAGTACAACATCCAGTACGACAACTTGGAGCTGCACGGTGTCCATCCGAGATTCACGCATTTGACCGTGAACATGCCGATGCTTTTCGGTCCGATTTTCCTCGTCTACTTCGTGCGGTTCCTACGGTATCCCGATCGCTCTGTGTTCCACAACGCGTGTGTGTTCTTGCCGTTGGTTTGTTTGTCCCTCGCTCCGCATCAAGAGCCGAGATTCCTGTTGCCGCTGATCGTCCCGCTACATCTTTTCACGGCTGTGAGCGGAAGAACTGGAGTTGTTCGTTTCCTGACGAAGCACAAGCTAGGGAAGATGCTGTGGGTTGTATTTAACGTCCTATTGACGCTTTTCTTCGGACTTTTACACCAAGGAGGTATCGTCCCAATGCTTTTGTCGCTGGCCACGCTAAACACGAAGCAAGCGGAGAACCCGGTAACTACCTTTTGGATGGAATCACTTTGCAACTTTGACAAAAGTTCACTGGAGAAGATGGGTACACTACCGCTGGTGTTTTCCAAGACGTATATGCCCCCTCGCTTCCTCCTTGCTGGAATGACACCCACGCCCAAGTTTCAAGTGATTGATACGGCTGGAAAAGCCCCTGGGGAGCTGCTTGGAACAGAATCAACGGCATTTCTCGTGCTGCCAGCTAGCGTCGACGTGAAGGAGATTCTACCACAAGCCATGAGCGCTTCAAAGTTCGGAGAATGTTTCCCTCACGTTTCAACCGAAGACCTTGCGTTGAACAAACCATTCTCCCTGGAATTATACCTGATAAAACTATCGACTGAGGAAAAAGTATAGTGGTATGAAGGAAGGACTTACCCTCATCGATAGGATTTTAAAGTACTTCTATTACCAGTAATAGTAGTCGCCATAAAAATTAGGGTATCCAAAGCAACTAAAACCCTTCCATTTCATTTTCTTCTTCTTTCTCTTCATGCATCTATTTCCCTTGCGCTTCCAATAGTTCGTATGTAGCCATGATACTATCGGGCGTGATCATGCGGAACTGCTCATTGAGCTTCAGCAGCGCCTGGGAGACTCGTGCGATCTTCCGGCGGTCCTCGACGCTAACGGGCGTAGACGCATGCAGTTGTCTCTTGGCCGTGAGCACTTCCACGCGAGTCTCCATGTTGCTAGTCGTGTCTTCCTCTTCCCCTCCAAGTGCAGCCATACTCCTAGAGACCCAAATGTAACCATTCGTGCCTAGAATCACGTCGATCCCGATACCCGGCAGTGTAGCCATGTGCTGCTTCATCCGTTTAACCAACGGCGCCGCCACAGCCACGAACTGGCCGTTCTCCAGCTTCCCGTAGCGCAAACTGCGCGTGTGCAGACTCAACGATCCGTCGTAACGGACCTCCTGGATCTCAGCCGAGATGAGGTCGTTCTCCACGAAGAACGCGCGCATCTGCAGCTGATCCGCGTACGTACGGCGGCGCTGGGCACCTCCAGGCAGCGTCACAGAGCTCAGCATGAGACTCGCGTCTTGCTGGCCGTTCACGTCCACCTTCCAGCGCTTACTGGCCACGTCCGTCACACGTCCGACGACGATGTCGCCCACTTCTCCGATATAGCGAGACACCAACGGCCGCACTGTGATGAGCTGGTTCACCTTCTCCACCACGCCGGCCACGCTGGCCACCAGCTCGTTGCGGCCACTCAAATACGTGCCGTGTCCGCGCAGGAAAGCGCCCGTTTCGGTGCTGATGATCTGGCCAGGGGTAACGACTACCACTTGGGACTCGTCCGCCAGCTCCATGGGCTCGTCTTCGGCATCGGCGATGCAGCGTACGCGAACCTCCATGACCATTAACGTTCTACTGTATTGCTTTTGATATACCGTCTTTTGAATGGCTATGTTGGAAAAACAAATGTGGCACACATGGAATTTTGATTTTCAACCAATGATATGTTATATTGAAGTGTTTTAAACGAATCAGAAGCAAGTGAGCCCGTTACAACCGAACGAAGCTGACGTGGCCACAAGTGCCACAAGCCGATCCTCTCCGTCCGTCATGGCGCTGTTCCCGCCCGAGTTCCTGGCCGGCATCTTGCTGGTCTTCGTGCAGCTTCGACTGCGCTCCCACTTCAGCTTGGCCTCGTGGCTGGTCAACGGCCTCACGTTCTTCCTGCCGCCCGAGGATGAGCTCATCGCGACGCTCAACGGCCAGCAATTGGCCAAGGGCTCGAAACCCAAAGCAGTCGGCCAACCCTTAAGTGCGGCTGACAAGATGGACAAGTTCTACGTGCGTGTAGCCAAGACGGAGCCGGGCGTGTTCAGCCAGACGCTGTTCTTCGAGCTGTACGAGATGCTGGTGGTGCTGGTCTCCTCGGTCTCCGTCGGTTGTTGGATCGGTAGCGTCGTGAGCTTCACGGCCCCGTGGTTCAGCCCCGCATCCAACGAGGTCGATGACAAGGTGGACGTGGCCACGTATGGCCTCATGTCGGCTATGCTCGTGGCGCTCTGGTTCCCGTTGCAACTGAACTTCGCCCAGGGTTGGGCCGGGTACGAGGCTCGCCTGGGTTTGGCCGTGGGCTTCATCGGCCTGATCGCGTCGGGTTTTATCATCCTTTCGCCCAAAGGAATGCTGGACTTCGACTTGGAACTGGCGGCTCAGCTCGCCGGTGGACGCGTGGAGATGGTCTTACGCGCCTTGGGCTTCACGGACGCGGACTTCATCAACGTTGAGCCTCTGGCCGAGATGGCGCGCTTTTCACTGTTCTTCACGTTCGCGTTGCTCGCTGGTGTTTTCACGTGCACGACGTTCCTGCCGTCCTTCCGCTTCGCTCGGATGTACTCGGAAATGATCAAGGACAAGCAGACGTCGGTTGTGATGAAGGTTTTCCTGCACCTGAACATGTTCTTCCCCGTGGTGATCTGTGCACTGTGGGTGCCGCGACTTTCCAGCAACGTTTTGGTGCCGTCCGAGCTCGTCAAGTGCTCCCCACGCGCGTTGACTCGAGACTGTCTACAGAGCGAAGTACTAGGACTGGATACTACTGCCTCGGACGTCTGGAAATGGTACAGCCTCACGGAGTCGCAGTTCCACACGCTGCGGATTTACGTGGTGCTCGTGGCTTGTCTTGTGCGTCTCATCTGCTTCCGTACGCACCTGCAGTACTTCCTCTTAGAGCCTCGTGAGGTCATGGCGTCTCTGGTAGGTCGTCCGGGCTTCGTTGACGGCGCGTTGCTGCAGAACAAGGTGCGTCTTCAGTTCAACTACGTCCCGATCATCGCGCTGCAGTACCTGGCGCCTCTGTGCGCTCTGCTGGCGTCCGCGCAGCTTTTGATGAAGCAGACGGCGACTCCTCTGGGCATTTTCAAGGGAATCTCCTGGGTGGTTCAGCGTGTGGCGCCAAACGTCTCAATCCCGGCCAGCCTCACGCCAGAAGGATTGAACGCGGCGTCGTTGAACGTGTTGCCTGACGCTACAGCGCCGCCCAACCTCGGCGGGTTCCGACTCGGTGACGATCTGAGCAAGGAGAACGCCGCGCCGTTCCTGCGCGGCATGAGCCAGTTCCCGATCCTTACGGCGGAATTCTACGACGCGTCCTTGGGCTTCCTGATCTGGTTCCTGAGCTTCGTCATGTTCGCTGTGAGTCTGGCGGGTCTGCTCTACTGGCGCAACGTGTCGGCTCACGATAATGGGGAGGTGGAGCAGACTCCTGTCCGGCAGAACAAACAGACCCCTAAGACGCTCAAGAACCAACTCAAGAGCCTGAAGCTGAACAAGAAGAACAAATAGAAGTAGAAACAAATGCAACAACTGCAGACCATTGTCTCCCGGGCGAATTGAAAATACAGAAAAGTCTTGTTCACGTTTCAAGCCCCAGGCTCTATTTAGTGCTTCATGTTCTGCAGGTACTCCTTCCAGCCGCTGGTGGCCATCTTCTCGATCTTGTCGTCCACCTCGCGCTTCTGAGTGTCCAGGAACGTCGCCATTGCCTCAATCAGCGACGAATCTCCAGCTCCCAGGATGCGAACAGCCAGCAGACCAGCGTTCGTGGAGTTTCCGATAGCAACAGTGGCAACAGGCACACCACGCGGCATCTGCACAATACTCAGCAGTGAGTCCTCGCCGTTCAGAGTCGACGTCTTCACAGGAACACCAACAACGGGGAGAGGAGTCAGCGCAGCGATCATACCCGGCAAATGGGCGGCACCACCGGCACCGGCGATAATGACCTTGATGCCGCGCTTGTCGGCACTTTGAGCGTACTCGTACATACGCGCGGGCGTGCGGTGGGCCGACACGATGGTCAGCTCGTAAGGCACGCCGAACTTCTCCAGCATATCAGCGGCGGCCGCCATAGTAGGCAGATCCGAGTCCGAGCCCATCACAATGCCAACGAGCGGCTTGCGCTCCAGCTTCAGCAGACCAGAGTTCTTAGCAGCTTCGGGCGAGAGAGCCGTCGCGCGCTTCGTCAGTTCCTCAAGGCTCGGAGCAGTGATGGTCACGTGGCCGAGCTTGCGTCCAGGACGGACCCCGGCCTTGCCGTAGAAGTGAGCGGCCGCGCCCGGGACCTTCAGGCTGTTGCGAAGCAGTGAGAAGCTCACATCCTCCGAAGACGTGGCGTCTCCAAGGACGTTCACCATCAGAGCGGCGGGCACACGGAGCGCACAGCTGCCCAGCGGCAAACCGGTGATGGCACGCAGGTGCTGCTCGAACTGGTTCGTTTCGCACGCCTCAATAGTGTAATGACCTGAGTTGTGCGGACGAGGGGCAATCTCGTTCAGTAGTACTTCACCAGTAGCCGTGAGGAAGAGCTCCACGCCGTAGATCCCGCGGCCCTCGAGTTGAGCCACAGCAGCCTGCGCCATTTCACCGGCACGTTTGGCGACGTCCTCGGGGATCTGGGCCGGAGCCAGCACCGTGTCGCAAATGCTGTCAGCCTGAGTGGTTTCCACTACGGGGTAGGCGCGAACGTCTCCGTCCGCTCCCTTGACGACCATCACAGCCAGCTCCTTGACGAACGGGACCCACTTCTCCGCATAGAGCTTGGCCTCTTCCTCAGCCAACTGCTTCTCGTCCACGTCAGCAGTTTCACTGGCTAGCAACTTCGCTCCAAGCTTGTTGAAAGCGTCCACCAGGTCCTTTTCGTTCTTGACCACAGCGTTCCCCTTGCCGTCGTAAGCGAAACGACGGGATTTGAGCATGTACGGGTAGCCGAACTTCTCGCCCACTTGGCGAGCTGATTGCAGCGACGTGACGATTTCGTACGGGGCCACATCGACGTCCTGCACCTCCGTAAAGAATTGTTTCTGCTGGTATTTGTCCTGGATGAGCGCAATCGTGGCCGGAGCCGGGTGCACGCCCTGCAGATTGGCCGTCTTGTCGTTCTGCAGCTGCTGCAGATAGGCTGCGTTCACGTGCTCGATCTCCACCGTAAGTACGTCGCACTGCCCCGCCAGTTTGGCGATGTCCTGCTCATTGGTGAAGCTGCCGGCCACAGCCTTCAGACCCGTCTGGCCCGCCGGAGACTCGGCCCCCAGCGGGTCGAGAACCAGAACCTGCAGGCCAAGACGGTGGGCCGCATCGGCCATCATGCGGCCCAGTTGGCCGCCGCCTAGCACGCCCACGACGGGCGGCGCAGCTCCGCTAGCGTTGGTCGTCAGTACCGGCATGTTGTTTTTTCGATTTGGGCGTGTTTGGTGGACAGGAAGTTCCTTCAGATGGCTACATTTGGATTCGGTTAAGTGCGGTTGAAGTAATAAAAACAACTAAAGGGTTAATTATTAACCGTTACGACAGTTTTTACCAGTCATTAGTGTGTTTCTTGGTACTGTCCTTCCTGGCAACGGGTTCCTCCTGGCTGTCCAAGCTGTCGTCGCTGTCTTCGATCTCTTCCACGATCAAGATCTCCTCGTTGCCCATCGGTTCGGTGATCGAGTTGGTTGGAAGCGAAAGAATTGACGCTTCTGTGAGGGCTTCGATAGCTTCAAGGTCGTCCTCAGCTGCCAATGCAACTACTAAGGCTTCCTGGGCGATTTCTTCGGCCTCTTCAGCCTTGGCAACAGCGTCAGCGATGGTCTCAGGGTCTGCCTTCTTCTCATATCTAGTCGGTATAGCTTCCATAGCAACACCGCCACGACTATGAGACTCGGTCGTTGTTGACGTCGTTGAAGCCTTCATAGAGGATTCTGCATCAGCTTTACGAAGCACGGGCTTAGTGAGTGCTTCCATGGCAGCACCCCCGACCCAAGGGCCGCCGGGGTAGAGCGTTACGGTGCGTCGTGCTGTTGCCTCCATAGTAGCGCCTTGAGGTATTTGATCCAGCGCTGGGCCATTCTCGTGAGCATTTTGGTCCAGCAGCAGCGATCGCAGATGCCGTGTCACGTGTCCAGCAGCATTTTCTGCTCCGACGGTCGTGGAGCTGCTCACCAGCGACAAAAGTCCCATTGTAATGGCCATTGCCACACCCAGCGCCACCGCCATGGCCTTCACCCGTTGGCGGGATCGGAACCGCGACCCACGCTGTTGCAGCTTGCGCTTGCCTGGCTCAAATTCCATTGTTGTTTGTTTGGTAGGTTCGTAGATCCGGAAATGAACACCTTGCTCTAAAGGGCTCAGCATCGCCGTCGAATATCTTCGCGCTCCTCGAACCGCCACGTAGATATCCACGGTGGATTCCACCTCATCAAGCGTCGCCGCTGGAGCATTGACCACCGCTAATCCGCTAATGCCAAAGATCCCGGCTTGGGTCACTATTTAGCGTCCGCCTCATGCCGGTTCAACTCGAATTTCGAGCTACAGGAGTCAGACTGACTGTCAGTCGGGCCTCGAGTCACGCCACGATTCCGAGTGGGATAAATCGCCGCACGCAATACGAGTAAGGTGCTGAGGTCACACATCCTGCCACTTCCATCATGAACAGTGTTCACTGCAAGATGCATATTTTGCTGCTATTTTACCCGAGACACGTGGTGTTTGAAGGTGGTTCTTCTTACTGGTATTATGTTACCTGCAGCTCTGCTGCTTACGTTTCTAACTTGCATAGCTCCTCTAGGCGGGAGAGGCCTTTTTCAGCGACGCCACCTTCCTCTTCCGCTGACCCTGGTCGTATTTACACACTTCAGTCGCGCCAAGCCACGAGATTTGAGGATGATGGCTGCTCGCTCTTCCCTTATGACTGTCTGAATCCGTCCTGTACGTACGTGCTGGACTCGTACGTCGTGGTGGCACGTCCATCGAGCTCCAGGTCCAGGTCTCCAAGCACGGGGTCGCTGGGCAGCCCTGCACGAAGTGGTCCTGCCGGTCCGAGCGGGTCTTTCCTCTTGGGTTTGATCCACGTGTTGCGCATCCAAGCGCCCCACGCAACGCTGAGGAGGAAAGCGACAAACGCCATGAAGCACAGCGCTGCCCCTGACGCCAATAGCGCGCAATGTACAACGCCGTCCAACACATCGCAGTAACGCACGTAGTCGCTGGCAGCCAGCGCGCAGCCGGCGCTCATGAACAGCATCGTGAAGACGGCGTCCACGCCGAAGCTCCAGGGCGCTGGCATGACAGCACAGCGCAGCGTAAAGACCAGCAGCAGGAAGAAGGCGTCGTAAAGGCAGGCGGCGAAGGACACGATCATGACGAAGTTGACCGCAGGTCCGCCGTAGTAGACGGTCACCTCGTGACTGTCGCCGCCGTCTGTCCGGAAGGTCATCTTGCGCGCCTGGAAGCTGGCGGCCACGAGTGAGAGCGCCACGACGCACGTGGCGAACTGCAGCGAGCGCAGCGTCAAGCAGATCATCCGGTCATGCTGCTGGCCGCAGCGCAAGTTCGTCTTCATGTTCCTTCGTACTGTCAGCGCTGCGAAGGCGAAATGTAAAATAAAGCGGCGTCTTGCGCCATTTTGCTGCCCAACTTTTGAGCTTGCCGTTGATACGTGCCCTAGCCCGCAGTAAAATATCGTTCTTTTCCGGTTACTCACTTGCACCTTGAGAGCTTTTTATTTGTATGCAAGATAGCAGAATAATCAAGTTTGCAAAACAATTTAGTTGAGGAAAGCATGATAAATAATTATGTACGGTAGTCACGAGAATAAATGCTGCATTTAAATAGTATCACATATGACAGGTGTGCAGATGCTGCCTTCACTTGACACGCAGTTCGATCACGAACGAGTTTCGTCCGACTCAAGGCCACACAGGCCAGCCAAGTGTCGGCAACGGCTGGTCATAGCGCGAATGGAAATGAGCGCGGCTTGCTGTGGTTTCCTACCCCTGGCGGCAGTGGAGACATCCGGCAGCGAGTGTGAACATGTACAATTGCTAACGCTGAGCTGGTAGGTGGTTCAACCGCAGCTAATGGGCTCATTGCGATGGGTCGCCTCTGCCCGCCGGGTAGGGATCAAGAAGACGTGCAAGCAGACCCGCTGTGCTCGTTTTCTTTTCGTTAGACGGTGGACTTATCGCTGTGGAAACTGCACAGGAAACGCCGCAGGTTTCACCAATATGATGCAGGCCTTTCCTCTCGGTACTTCAGTTCGACACTTCAGCTCGACGTGACATGCAAACTTTGCAGTGTAGATGCAGTCTTAATTAACGCAATGGCTTGTATAATATAAATCCTTGCATGACAAGAGGTAAACGTGCGTATGCCTGAAGGCCCCCTGTTATAAAAGGTTGTTATGAGCTCTGTAGCCACTTCCGCGCTATTGCGTCAATTACCGTATTGACAAGAACCGTAGCTTTTCTGCGTGGAAAATCCGGATAATTCCTGCCGACTTGTTGCCCTGTCACTGGCTGCGCACGTTCAAGTTGCTCCCGAGATCTGTCCGTCCAAGACTTGGACGACTCCATGCAAGATATGCCTCCCGAGTTGGAAGGATTGGAATCGAAATGGGTGGCCGAGCTTGCCAGGTACTGAGCAAGGCGGTTTAAGTCAAGTCTTGACGTCAGGAAGACCACGTGGTCCATAGATTCTACTTACGTACGCTAAGAAGGCCACACTTGGTTCCAGCGCTGCGAAGTCACTGGCTGCTCAGACGTTGTGATATCCGACGCCACCTCCTTACAAGCCACACGCTGGCACTGGCTGGTGGTGTACCCATCAAAAAACAGTGTCGCGTTGCCGTGGTCAGTTTCCGAGCTGGAGTAGAATGGAGCGCAAATGGATAACAAAATGCCGCCAAGCTTTTCGGGTTAATATTAGTGGGGTCTATCCTATTGTACAGCTCTTTACACTAAGAGAAGGCTGTCGGAGCGCCTATGCCGTTGCGGCCTGTGAGCCGCTCGCAATCTCCTCCTCGCGAACCGTCTTGCTGCCGGAGAGGATTTCGTACTCGCACCTGCTGCCGTCGATGAAGTTGGTCTCGTCAAACTTCAAATACAAGTTCTTGGCCACAGGGCGAACGCCCGAATAGGCGGCCGAGACGCCGCGGATCAGACCGTTCTCGAGCTGGTCGGCAGACTTGGGCGCAATGCGCAGGTCGAAGCACTGTTCCTTCGAGCCCAGGTACCACTTGGTCAGCTCGCCACAGACGCTCACAACGCAGTTCGGGTTCGAGCGCACGTCGAAGTTCACGACAGCTGACTCCATGTCGTCCGCGGGGCTTAGGCGGCGGTCATTGAACATTACCACTGTCTCACCGCCCACGATTTTCTCCGCGATGGGGCGCAGCTTACGTGCCTCGCCAACCTTGCCGTCCTCCCAGGAAGCGACGAGCACGCGGACCGGAGCGGGCGTGGGGTCGCTGTTGACGATCTTGTCCAGCAGTCCGCGCAGGTGCGTCTTCTGCTGCGGCTGCTCTTCCTGTACAGCGGCGACGACGCCGGCCAGGAGGGCCAGGAGCACGATATTGCGTAGAAGCTGCATGGCTGTCTGTAGTGAAGTGTGTGTGTCTGTGCGTCTCTCGGTCGGGAGCTGCTAGGTGAGGGCGCTGTTCCTCAGTCCTTGGCAACGGTGCCACCTACTCTCGCTGTGTGCTAAAAACAGAAAATGAGAGCTCTCATCGAAGGAAGGCAGCGAGTATGAGGCAGACAGTCGCAACCCACCCATCGGCCCACGGGAATAGAAACCCAGCCCTACCGCGTATTCGTAACGCGCTATGCAGCTCTAAAAATACATACTGCGCGCATAGGGGCAAGGTGGCTACAGCCGTTTCTCTTCATCCAAGTATCGGAGCCTGTCGACTGAGACACTGTTCTTTTGAATCACCTGTTGGAATCGATCGTGATCAGTTCTGACGGGTCCTTGTAAGCCGTCATCGAATTGGACGATTGCGGGATCTTTTGAGCCATCATCAATAGCGCGCGGCCAATGACCGCGGGGCCGTTCGCTGCGCCACCGACCGCATGGGCGCGCAGTAATGGGGACACCGGCCCAAGCGGCCAGCACCAGTGGATTATGGACTTCTCGAGCTGCATTTTTGCAGTGGATTGCCTCGCGATGGGGCGCAGCTGAATGGAGGCAGCCATCTCGTCGCTGCGGAGGAAGATATTTTGCTAGACGAGCGTGGCAATGCAATGTACCCATCAACCAAAGCGGGATGACCGTACCGTAGAATTCCACTGCTGACCTTCAAGCGTAGGTCGACACAAAGAATTGAGGCGCATCTCGCCTAAAGATCGCCCCGACTTGATTGCCCCTTGCCAGTTTCAAGTTGCCACTCAAGTTGGCACGACACGACGCAGGACTTGGACAAACCATTGCAATTGCCCAGGTTACAGTACAATGTACTTGGCGGTTGGTTCAACGTACTGTACCAGTATTGATAGCCTGGGGCCGGGCGCCATCATGGCCCATCGGCGTCTTTGATTCAAGCGCGCGCTGTTCGTGGTACATGCGAGAGAAGGGCTCCTGGCATCGAGTGGCTGTGCCGACTTGATGTGCGCGGGAAGTTGGCCTGACATAGCAGGTCAAACGTTCTTCAAGAAGTGGTGTATTTCGCAGGTGGAGAAAATGGGTCCCTCGACATCTATTTTTTAATTGTATGAAAATACGTCGAAGTACCCCGTAAACGGCTACCGCAGCGTTAGACAACCCTCCCACAGGTTTTCGCTGCGCCATCAGCTCGAAATTGAGCTGGGCTTAATGGCCGTACAGGCATCGGCTTGCGACAATGGTTCGTGGGTAGTCTCAAGATTTTCGCTCGAATTGAACTTTTTTGTAAGCTGAGTTTTTATTTGTGTACGTGTACTATCGGAAGTACATGAATTGCATGTACATGTATGATGAAGCTCGAGGTCGATTTGCCACATGACTGAGTCATTGACCAAGTCCAACGAAGTCAGTTGTGGAAAATATCCACTTTTGTGTGGATACTTTCATGTCGGAGTGGATACTAGGACAGTGATCTTGCATTTGCGATCTTACATTTTACCAACAACGACGTTATCGCGTGGAACATGACTTTCGGTGCATCGCTAAAATCCAGGACGATACAGGCACTGTACATATAAATCTTCTGAATTGAACGCGGCATTGGAGGCCGCTTCAGCGTACTTAAGTATGAAATGCGACCTGAAGTTTTGCACTAAGTTGCATAACATATTGCAACTATCTACTACGTCTAGCAGTAGAATAATAGGCATCTACTATATCTGTAGTCGATATACTACTACAGTAACGTCAATTCCTACGTACATGTAATACGATTTTCATAAAAAAAAATAGGTAACTCTGTAAATAAAAATTGTGTACAAGTCATAGCTAGCTGCCTGATTGTTTACGAGTTTGCCCTAGGCGTTGATTACCCCATTGCGTAGCGCAGCCCCCACTGTCATAAACTCCGCACAGAGCTGGGCCGGCACCGCCCGGGCTTTACCGGAGTGTCTGCTCGTTTGAGCGGGCACAAGCAAATCGACGAGCGCCAGGGACACCTCAGAATTGACATGTATATTTGCATGTCCGTCGACGACAGCCAGCGGCGATGATGGTACGGCGGCGGCGAGATGGCGCTGGCTTCGGCCCATAGCTCTCGCTTTTTGGTGTTTGTTGAAGACGATGAAAAAAGTGAAGGGGAAGTTGCAGTGCTGACCACTTGTAATATATTATGAGACATCATCCATGTGGTCTCCGTTGTCTGTGCGTGAAGGCCAGGCGGTCAGCAGCTCGCAGCGGCCGTGGAGGCGCCGTAGTGTCTGGTCACCATGCGCTCGAGCGCTCCGCGGATCGCTCCATCCACGTCGTCCACCGCCTTGCCGTCCTTGAACACCTTAAAGCAGGGGAGCGAGGACACGTCGAACTCTGCCGTCACGCTCTGCGACATCAAAGAACAGCACCACGTTCGATTAGTCCTGCCACGTTGCACCGCAACCATCATTCCTGCAGAAATGCAGCCATGTGCCAAAGAGACACGGCGTTGCAGGTGCAAGGTGCGCGCTCATCCAACGTGTAATGTGCGCCTGCAACACCAGGAAGAGTGTCTTACTGTACCTCGAGCTCATCAACCTCCAGACGGGCAAACACAGCTGCGGGGAACCGGCAGCTCAATTCCTCGAAGAACGGCGCGATCTCCACGCAGGGCTTGCACCACGTCGCCCAAAAGTCCACCACCAACTGCCAGGAAACGACGTAAGACACCACTACGTTGATTCTCTATCTACTGGCAACGTACCGCCTTGTTCGTCCCCCGGTTCTGCTTCAAGAGCTGCTCCCACTGCTTCTCCGTGGTCACCGTCACCACCTGCGGCTTGCGCTGGCGCAGACCCTCGTCGGATACCGCCTTGCCATCAATTTCGTCTTCTGGAAGCGCCATATCCACGTAGTGCTTCTGGATACGCGCCTCCAGCCCGTTCCGGTCTGCGCCGCGCACTTCGTCACACTTGGCGCCGCCGCGGAAGAACTGGAACGTCGGCATGGACCTCACGCCGCAGCTCTTGGCCACAGACTTGAGCTCGTCCACGTCCACTTTGAGGAAGATGGTACACGGGTACTTGGCGCTGAGCTCGTGGTACACGGGGCTGATGTAGCGGCATGGACTGCACCACGACGCTGAGAAGTCCACAACCACCGAGCGTTTGCTCGTCCCGATGAGCTCCTTAAAGCGGTGTTCGGACGTCACGTGGATCACGCGGCTCTACAAGACACGAGAAATGCAGACGGGATATACATGCGGGGTGAGTCGCTGGACAGAACCAAGCGGGGGGATACCTGCGTCGCCACGACAGCAGCGATTGCTGTCTGGACGCAAGAGAAGCACGCAACAGGAGAGAAGCACACGCACGTTGATGGGGACATACTCGTCGTCTTGGCGCAGCACGTTGCGCAGGAACCAGCCCCAGCAGCCTTGCGACATCGGATAGATCGCGTCGCTCCAGCAGCAGGAAAATCAGATACTGGAGTGCTCGAAGTTAGAGGCAACGGGCCGTTCGTTGGCAACGGCAAAGATGGGCGACGACGTAGCGACTGGAGACCATTGCTCGGTCTTGCGGGGAACAGGCGCGACTGGATCCGGTGTTTTCTGTTGCGGACTCAAACACCGACAACGACTCCAATGAAGTACAAGTACGCTGCAAGAAGATCTTGAATTGCGCCGAAAAGCCCTACAGTATGTATCTGTATCCTGCCACAGGAAAGCATGTAAACAGCAGCAGAGGCTTTAGGGGGGGGGGTCATCTTCCTTAGAGAACAACGCCAATCGTTGAGCTGTACACTGGACAATGTGAGGTCGAGGATATTGTCACAAAACGCGTGTCATCTACAGTAGTCCGTTATGTTGTCAGGCTTTCAACCCGGTATGCTAGCTGTACCTTGCATAAGATTACTGGCAGGTCATCCATGCAATACGATACGTGCCTCCTTTTACTCCGTCAAAACCAATTCGAATCATCGTTCCTGGGTATTCGTTGTTTGTAGCACGATCCTTACGTGCATCACTTCTAAGCATGTTTGGCGACCATACTCTCTAGGGCGCTCTTGATCGCTCCGTTAAGCTCGTCCACCACCTTACCGCCCTTAAACACCTTGAAACTAGGCAGTGACGACACGTTAAAATCCTCCGCCACGCTCTGCACAGACATCACAACAATCATCGAGTCGGAGGTCAGATATCCAAACATCCTACAGATAATATCTGCAACGCCACGCTTCAGAACCAGATTTTCTAGTCTTACCTCGAGCTCGTCAACATCAACACGAGCGAATACGGCTGTGGCGAACCGGCCGCTCAGCTCCTCAAAGAACGGCGCGATCTCCACACAGGGCTTGCACCACGTCGCCCAAAAGTCCACCACCAACTGCAACAAATATAAAATACACGAGTAAAATTGCTGCTCCCACACCAAAAGACAAGGAGCTTAAACGCACCGCAGTATTTGACTCCTGGTTCTGCTTCATGAGCTGTTCCCACTGCTCCTCCGTCTCCACATTCGTCACCTGTGGCTTGCGCTGACGCAGACCCTCACTGCCTCCATTCACCTTCTTTCCCTCAGCCTCAACCGCCGGCTTCTCGTCCTCGGGCAGTTCAACTTCCACGTAGTGCTTCTGGATAAGCGTCTCCAACCCATTCCTGTCCGCACCACGCATCTCGTCGCACTTGACACCGCCGCGGAAGAACTGGAACGTCGGCATGGCAGTCACTCCGCAACCCTGGGACACGGACTTGAGCTCGTCCACGTCCACTTTGAGGAAGATGGTGCACGGGTACTTAGCGCTTAGCTCGTGGTACACGGGGCTGATGTAGCGGCATGGGCCGCACCACGTGGCTGTGAAGTCCACGACCACCGAGCGCTTAGTCGTCTTGCCCTTGCCAATGAGCTCCTTGAACTGCTGCTCAGACGTCACGTGGATCACACGAGTCTGCAAAGGAATATCAACATTGAAAGTCATTAGAGGATAATTAAAGTGAAAAATTCCAGTAATTAGCGTCGATGACCCTACATTCTCAGGAATCTTTTCGTCGGCTTGGCCCAGTACGTTCTTGCGGAACCAGTTCCAGAATCCCTGCAGTATCATGAGCGCGAATGGCAGCAGCGCGTACACGGGGATGCAGATCCCTCCAATGCAGATCTAGTTACAGGGGCAAGGAGTTAGTGCATGGTGGGCTACGATGCGTACAGAACCAACCAGCACTTACAGTCGCCGCCATGGTGTTAAAAAGAGAATTTTTTTCGTATCCGAAAGTGAAGGTCTCCTGTGTACCCTACAAATACCGGTTCAAAAACCGACATACAATATGTATTTCGAGGTTATTTGCTCTTGTAAAGGGATTTTGTGAAAAACCTCGTTCTGGTAGTGCAGGCTGACACCACCATCTCATTTTAGGAAGAGGAGGCCGACGCCCAACCAAAGTCCGTCACTAGCAGTAACTTATCTAGAAGACACTAATGCGGGACACTGGCAAGCCTGGAGGGAAGCCTGGCGCAGCTGGAGGCAAGGGCCGCAAGAAACGCGAGAAGGGAACAGCCCGTAAGTTCGTGACGTCGCTCGAGGAGATGACGCTGCGTGACGAACAGGAGGAGCAGAAGCGCAAGGCCCGTCGTGATGACGGAGAGGAAGGAAGCGACGACTCGGAGGACGAGAGCAGCTCGGATGAGGAAGGAGAGGAGCTTGTGGCTTTTGAGCGCGTACAGACCAATTCTCTCTTCGGTTTCAGCAACAAGGCGGATGGCCCCACGGTGCAGCAGGAGAAGAAGAAGGTGGGCTTCGCTGCTATTGCCAAGACGCAGAACCCTAACTCCAAGAAGAAAGCCAACAAGGTCATGAAGGCGAAGGACATGGACGACAACGCCGCCCCGCAGCAGCTCAGTCGGCGAGAACGGGAGGCTATTGAGAAGGAACGGGCTGCTGCTTACTACCTGAAGAAGCATTTGGCTGGTGAGACGGATGAGGCGAAGAAGGACCTGGCCAGATTGGCGGAGGTGAAGCGTCGTCGTGAAGAGGCTGATCAGCGCAAGAAGGAGGAGGAAGCTGGTACGCGGGACAGCGACACTGACCTTTGCATTTATGACTGTGGTTTTACTGACGCGTTTTTGGTTGTTGTGAATTGATGTAGCTGCTGCTGAGCGCGAGAAGTCCAAGAAGAAGGTGCAGGTCAAGGACGATGGTACGTTCGCTGTGGATTGAATTCTTTATCGTACCTTGTATGGACGTTCGACTAACCTTTTTTTCGTTGCTAGATGAACCTCTGGACGCGCGTGCTATCAAGGCGCTCAAGCCGGCGGTCCTCAAGGAGAAGCTGAAAGAGCGTGACTTGTCTACTCAGGGCCAGAAGAAGGAGCTGATCCAGCGCCTCATCGACTACGAAAACGAGCGCGCTTTATAGATTGCTACATTCATTCCTGCACGTCGATGTGTCCTTGGAGACAACCATTTCAATCCAAACGTCCTGCCGTGTCAACCCATTTTGTAGCCATTTCTGCCTCGTCACATGGTGTTACAGTACGGTACCGGTATCTGTAATTTCTCTAAACTTAAATTTCAGCCAACCGTCTCTTCCCGATCCTCTGTAAGGTCAGCTCCAATACAAAAACGAGATCCGACCGCAATGGCGTCGACGTCCGCTGCGCAGGCCGAGATGGTGGCCAGTATGATCGGCGAGAAGGTGCTGGAGACGCTGGATCAGAAGGATCAGAAGCTGGACGAGACCATCAAGAAGCTCGAGGAGGCAGACGACGACGAGCTGGAGCGTCTGCGCGAAAAGCGTCTCCAGGCCATGCAGCAGAAGGCGCGCAAGACGCAGGAGCTGCGCGCGCAGGGCCACGGCGAGTACTCGACCATTGCAGACACCCACGAGTTCTTCGAGACGATGAAAAAGAGCGATAAGGTCGTGGTGCACTTCTTCACGCCGGCCAACGCCTTCTGCCAGCTCGTGGACGGCCATTTGGCACGTTTAGCTCCGCACCATCTTGAGACCAAATTTGCGCGTATTAACGCCGAAAAAGCAGAGTATCTGGTGGACAAGTTGGGGATTTGGATGATCCCATGCATCGCGCTTGTCAGTAAGCAGAAGGTGGAGAAAATGGTGCAAGGTTTGGACGAGTTGGGCGGCTCGGACAAGTTCTCCACCGCCTTCTTGGCCTACTATTTGAGTCTACACAAGGTGCTGACGTACGATGGGCCGGAGCCAGAGAGCTCAAGTGATGACTGTGGCGGCGCCTATGCATCAGGAAACAACCCTGTTGCAGCGAAGCAGCAACTGGACCAGGAGCGGATCAACAGTATCCGGCAGAGCATCTTCTACGACAGCGACTTGGAGGAAGACGACGCCTAGTTGGACAGGAACTTACTGTCTACGAAGACACTTGGGGACAAAGTATGAAATAGCTACGCTGTATTGCTGCCTAACAGGTGTTGTATTACGAGTCCAGCTGCTTGTGTTGATCTCTACTGGAGGCAAGACACTGATGCCTGTACGCGCGTTGTCGTTGCCGCAAGTACTCTTTGCTACTGAGCCTACCATTAGTGTGGATGCTTGCAGTATTGGCAGCACTGTCAAAGGTCTCGTGCCGCCACTTGGACAGGTTTGCAAGCGTCCAGCTCTCCTTTCCTCGGGCGATAATGGCTTCAGCGCGGTCTTCCAGGCCGAATGCGCGGATTTCAATGGCGCTGGGAGCCGTTGCGAACGCATTTGTGGCGGAAGGTATTGCTTCGTCACTTGGACTGATCTTTGGGTGCTTAGACAGCGATGGACCTTCGTCCAACACGCGCTTTAGCGGCCGATGGGGGAACTCCATTGTGCGACTTTTGGGAATTTTGGCGGGAAAGTAAAAATGAAGTGGTAGAATTGTGAAAACATGAGTTTGTTGCAGTTATTTACAAGCACCACCCTACCGGTAGTACAGTACATTGCACGCTGCAGGGTGGTGCTTCTAATGTAAATGTACTAACCTAGTACATGTGCAACCAGGTTTTAGTTAGAAACTGGAGTCCAAAGACGAGTTTTCTGCAGTTAACTACTTATCTAGAAGCAGCACCAACAGTCGAATGGACAATCCTTGGTGGTGCCGCCCTTGCCAATCTGCAATGAAGCTTCTGAGTAAATGGGCAGTCCGTCCTCGTCGTAGCGAACTGAAAGCAAGTCGTAAAGAAAGTTAGGCACAATTTCAGTCAAAAGCAGACAAGTTGTTGAAAAGTAAATCATACCAGGTCGCGGGTCCGGATTGAGGCCGACAGCGGTGGAGTTTGTGTCTGTACAAACAACAAACACATCAGTAATCCACATAGCAATATACACTGCATCCTGAGCGACGCACTTTGGGCCTCAAGCTTCTTAATCTGCTGCTGTAGCCGCTCCTTCTCCTTCTTTTCTCGCCGCTGCTCCTCCTTCTCGGCCAGCTTCTGCTGCTCCTCAGCAATACTCTTCTTCTGCTTCTCTTTCTTTAGCGAAGCAAACAAATCGTCGATGCCGCTGTCTTTAACCTTTGGCTTCTCCTTCGGCTCCTCCTTAGCAGCAGTGCCATTGGCCGCTGCAGCAGCTCCGGTGTTTTTGTTTTTCTTCTTTTTCTTCTTCTTA
Organism: Phytophthora multivora; assembly: GCA_001314345.1. Classification (NCBI taxonomy): domain Eukaryota; phylum Oomycota; class Peronosporomycetes; order Peronosporales; family Peronosporaceae; genus Phytophthora; species Phytophthora multivora. Next base: position 27,332 of record LGSM01000160.1, on the reverse strand, counting down.
GCACCTTCAGTACGAGTACCATCAGCAACATCTTTCACCGAAGGTTGCTCGTTCTTGTTAATATCATTGGACTCATTGGAAACCGTTGCTTTAGCCTTCGCATCGGTCGTCAGTGTCTTGGAGAACGCGAACTTGGCCTTCTTCTTGGGATTTTGCTCGGGTGGCTGGACACGCTTCACCTCTGACTGCTTCAGATTATTGCAAACACATACAGCAAGTATTAGCACGCATTGAAATGACACAGAAGCAAGTGATAGTGCACGCACAGCCGGAGCGGCTTTAGGACGGCTGCGCTTCTTGTTGGCCATCAGTGTTTGGTAAATGGTAGCTTTTTTAATTTTGTTACTAAATATAAAAGACTAAATCACAAATAAGACCAAAATCACAAAGCTACGACAAAAAGCGTCAGACGTTGCAGTGCGGTGCTACATCGACGTACGTGGCGTGGTAAGCTTAAACTCGATTGTATTGCAGTGCCAAGCTGGGCTCTCCATCGCTCGCTACATGATTGAGCCTTTTATCACTTACCTTCCGCCACACGGAGCCTAGCAACAACCGCTCTTCTTCTTCTTTTTCTGGCTCTCGGTCGTGTTATCGGCTGTAATAGCAATACTGTTGCCCGTGGGCAAACTGGCCGTCGCATTTTCTTCCGCCTGGATGGTCTTGCGGCTCATGAGCTTGTAGATCTCCGTAAGGATGCGCTGGAAGGCTGTGTCAACACCTGTGGCCTCCAGAGCAGACGTCTCGATGAACGCCAGGTTGTTCTTCTCCGCAAAAGCCATGGCCTCCTCGGTAGACACCGCACGTAGATGACGCAGATCGCTCTTGTTCCCCACCAGCATGATGACCGTGTTGGCATCCGCGTGGTCCCTGAGCTCCTTCAGCCAGCGTTCTACATTCTCAAAAGTGCCATGCTTGGTAATGTCATACACCAGTAGAGCGCCTACTGCACCACGGTAGTATCTGTCCACAGCAGCAACAACAGCGTTAATCACTAGTCATCGTAGAACACGGAGGGGGAAGAGAACAATTGCTTACGCGCTGGTGATCGCTCTATATCGCTCCTGGCCGGCCGTGTCCCAGATCTGCGCCTTAATGGTCTTGCCCTCAGCGACAATGGACTTGGTAGCGAACTCGACGCCGATTGTGCTCTTGGACTCGAGATTGAACTCGTTGCGGGTGAAGCGGGACAGCAAGTTCGATTTACCGACGCCCGAGTCGCCGATTAGCACGATCTTGAACAGGTAGTCGTACTCGTCTTCGCGAGGCGATGCCATGGTTGTCTGTCTAGGATCTTCCTCTGTGTGCGCGCGGTCGGAGCTGCTCTCTCCTTTGCCGATAGGGGTTTTCTGACGTCGGCAAAGCTCGCCAGATTATCTCTTCTCGTCTTCTGGCTCTGGTTTTGTCGTTACGAGGCAAAAGCGTCGGTTAAGCCCTAACATATGCTTTGAAACTGGTACATTAACCGGTATGTCTTGATGGAGAAAATACCGGTTTTGGTACTGAGTAGGAGTGTGTTGGCTGGTTGGACGCGCACTTTGTGAATCGAGACTTGGGAGACCATGGCGACTGAACTGTTTGAGGATATCTTTGAGGTGCGGCAGCTCAACCCGGATGGCAAGAAGTTCGACAAAGGTACGGGTCTTTTTTATCTTCTTCATGCAATGACGCCTTTCCTGTTGTTTTATTCGCTCGAGGAGTTGAGTTATGATACTAAAACGTCTCTTACCATTTGCTATTTGATATAGTGACCCGCGTGGTGTGCAAGGGTGTGTCGTACGAGCTGGAACTGACGCTGGATATCAACTCGGAGGTCTACCGTCTGCGTCAGAATGAGAAATTCACGCTGGCTTTGGTGAGCACGCTGGACCTGGAGGGCAAGCCGGACGACGGCATGTTCAACCAGTCGGGCAAGGTAAGGAGCCCATAGCTGGCGTAATTTGGCTGGAAGAATGACACGTTTACTGACTCTTTTGCTTTTGATATTGGAATTGCGACTGCAGCCGACACTGTTGGACCGCTACGACTACGGTATGTACGGAAAGGTGTTCCAGTACGACCACGAGGGTGGCAATATGGTGGCCATCTACGCCAGTTTTGGCGGTCTGCTCATGTGTCTGCGTGGCGAGCAGCGCCATCTTCACATGATTCACAACGATACACGGATCTACTGCCTTCTGCGGAAACAGTAAACGGAGAGAGGAGGGCTCCGAGTGCCTTAAATCGCAGGAAGTTTTGCTAGTCGACTCTTGGCAAAAGAACTCCGAAGTGCGAACAGGCAGGTGGCGACTCCAGTGAGGCAGATATTGACGGCACGTGGCTAGCAGCGACACACGAGTCGCTCGGATCATTTCTTTGCTAGTCAGTCCGTCACTAGAGCTACATACAACACTTTCTTTTGCTTTTATATTATAGAGGTTGTGTGTTCCATGTCCGCTAAGCATTAATGACTGTGCTACGCAATTCCACCAGGAAGCCAAAGCCTTACGTCCCACCTTGTTCGCCGGAAAGCATTCACTTATCCTCCCTGGCCACTTCACGCATCTTCCTGTAGTACTCCTCGCGAGACACAGCCTTTGGATACTGAATGTATTTCCACTGCATCACCACATATGCGCTTATTAATCTGCCGCCTTTTGTGTATTGCACTGGTTGCGTTTGAGAGCTTACCTTGCTGATGATGTAGCTGATGCAGTCTGGCTGGGCGTAGATGCACGTAGCGACGATAGGGACTGCAAACGTTGTAGTAATTAGAAAACAAGCTCCACTGTATTCGTATACGCCACTACAGACAACGCACTGGTGATGTAGACGCCGATGCGCGCGATCTCCCACTTGGCACTCGGCATTCTCGTCTCGTTGCTCAGTTCCGGTTGTGCGGCTCAGCTCCGTTGGCGTCTGGAAATCGGTAATCGACGGTATCACGCGGTACGGTTTTATGCAGCGTAAATGTTGCAGCAGTATCTCCTCACTGGTGCAACATTAAAAAAAACGGGTTTGACCTTCAGGAGACGCACAAAGAGCATCAGGAATGAAGCAGCGGGCAGCGAACTACACGGCGGCTGCCTCTCGCGGCAAAGGCGACACGTTTGAGCCCCCAGAAGTTGGCGCAACTGGTGTAAACGCGTATCGTCGTAGCAGTCCCGTGAAATCGCGGTCTCCAAGCGACGCCGCGTTGCTAAACACCGACGATGGCCGAGCCGACCCTGGAGACGACGAAGGCGACGACCTTGTGGACAATCTGGACGAAGCTGCGGCGTACGCGGCCTTTGTGCAGGAGCAGACGGAGATGAGAGCAAGATTCACGTTCAAGGACGAGACCAAGAAATCGCTCGGGGACAAATTCGTCGCCGCGATGCGTCGGAAGCGCCGCATGCTCGGACGCAACGAGAACTTGCGCTTCCGAGAGCTATACAAGCCCCCGGAGCCTATTGCAGTGCTGCTCGTGCTCGTGGTGTCCACGGCTGTGACGCTTATCCTGACAAAATCCTGGCCGTTCTACTAAAAACAACTGTAGTATCATAACTTTTGAGCCTTCCCGAAAAGATCTTTTGAGTTTGTTTGAATCGTTACGTCGCTTGCGACTCGTTGTGATGCCAGTGCGACTAGAGGATCTGGGGGTATCGAAAGAGGAGGTGCACTGCGGCCGTCTAGAGGCTGGATCGCCGCGCGATACCGTAGCGTGGACACCATTGCAGTATGCGTGTGCCCTTGGAGCTGGGGAACTGGTATCGGAGATAATCGCTGCAGATCCAGACGCTGTGAACAATTTAGGCAATGTAAGTCTTTAGAAAGGCCTTTGAGGTCTAATGATCATGAACTAAACGCGATTGTGTGCTGTAGACGAAATTCGCGTACTCGCCACTGCACATTGCTGTTCGTTTTGAGCATGTAGCCATTGTCAAGTTACTGCTAGCAGCATCGCCGTCTGCTAAAGTGAATGCGTTGGATTGTCAAGTGCGTAAGCTACTCATAGGCTCTTCAGTTACATGTTTCTAACCTTTTTCTCTCTTGTAGTCAGGCTTTACTCCTCTGCACCTAGCTATAATTCAAAGCAACCGGGGAATTGTAAAGCTTTTGCTGGACGATTCCAGTATCCAGCAGCTCGAGTCCAAGGTAAAACGGAGGATAATTGAGGTATGAAAACGTTTTCACAGTCCTCATACAACCTGCTTATTAGCAGAATGGGACAACGCCAGTCGAATTGGCTGCGGAACTCGAGCTGCTCGACATACAAGCTCTGCTAGTAAACCATGCAACGCGAACGTCAGGCCGCGCACAGCTTGCAAATTGGCTGGCGAGCATTGGACTGGTGGAATATGCGTCTTCCTTCTTCGACGAAGGCTTCGAGGACGCCAATTTCCTGTTAGGCACAGGAGGACTCGATGATAAGACACTGGATGCTATGCACATACACAAAGCAGGACACCGCGCGAAGCTTCAGAGTCTGTACCAGCTGAAGGAGTTCTTACAAGTGGAATCCGAAGAACAAAGTGGCTCAGAAGAAGACGAGTCAGAAGAAGAAGACTCGGACGACGATGAGTCTGGATCTGAATCTGACGAGAACAGTTCCTAAGAAGCAAGGCAAGCTCAAAGATAAACGTTGAAACACTTGAATAGCTTTCGTTGTGTGCTCGTACATGTACGTGTCGTCTTGAACGCGATCATGTGCCCGAGTTAAATGTGCCGTTGATGGCCGTCACTGTGGTGTTGTAGAGCGCTGTCGGATCGGGCGGAGTGACTTCATCAGGCACGTAGAACGTCGTGTCTTCGGGGTGAACCGACTTGTACCCCACGATACCGGCGATTCCGACGATCACGAGGAACGTAAAGAGCAGAATGACTCGGTCTGTAGCCATTCGTCGCGCAAAAGAGCGGATGAGCTTGTCAGCGCGCTGTAGACTGTCCTCAATGCCCATGACGGCGTCTGTGATCTCTACGATATGCTCGCGTTGGCCACGCAAGGCCTCCGCAGTGGCTGCTGCAACATCTTTGGACTGTTCCACCATCTTCGCAGTGGACATGAGACTTTGTTCAGTCTTGGACTGAATATCCAACGTTTTATCCAGCAATTCCTTATTGCCCAAGCCAGTTGAACGAGCTCCAGCGCTGCTGGCGGCCGCACGATCACCGAATAGACCATTCCGCTCCTGTTCAGCTTTCGCCCAGCGAAATTCACTGGAGAGCTCTTCGACACGGGCGCAATGTTCCTCGAATTTCTGTTGTAAAATAAAAAAAAAACAATAAAAAACGTAAGTATTGCGGCTGGGGAGGAAGCTAAAGTGCACGAACCTCACGGAAAGCAACAACTTGGTCGCGTGGAGCTTGTCGAAGAGCCAATTGAAAGCCCTTCTTGAGCTCCACCATCTCTTTCAGCTTCACTTCAGCCATGGCCAGCATCTACTTGGACATGAATAACGCGTTAGCCCAAACATCCAGTCTGGAGAATTCACACTTGCTGTACCTCAGGCCGCACACCGGGTGGCGCTTTGGCAACTTTCCCCATGAGTTCATTGAGCTTCTCGATCGCATCGCTGAGGTCCGCATCGTAGTAGCTGATCTCCGCCATTGTTTCTCGCTTTTTTTGATACTCTCTAGGCGGAAAGTACGCTTGCGTTCCTTCGAAGGCTGATGGAAGGTGCAGTCCTAGACTGCAGGTCCGTTTCGGGGCATGCCTTGGTGCGTTTCCGCCGGTTTTTCTTGTATATGAAGTCTCGAGTCTCTGACCGAAATAACAAGCTCGTCAATCAAACAAGTTGCAGCACTTTCCTGCACCAAAAGTAAGCTAAAAACAAACACGCTTCGACTTCATTCAGAACCTCTTGTGAGTTCCTGGAGAAGCCCAAAGACTCGCGGAAGCGTCTAAGGTTACATTGCCATTCGTTCTCCGCGTCGGTTATCCGTCTTTGCTCTTCTCGTCGACACCTCAGCTTCTCTTTCTCGCCATTCTCCTCTCGCACTTCGTCGTCCACAAAGTTCCTAGTCAGCTCCGCTTCAAGCTGCGCCGCAACTTGTGGACATCCCCTCGCCTCTTCTTCTATGTATCCTCGGCCCAGATCCTACCGATCCGGGAACGGAGGTCCTTCCTATAATTAAGGAGGGCAGCAACATGGTGTGGCCCCATCAGCAGGGCAGAAGCTACCGCCTCCACCCCCTATATAACAAACTCAAACCAAGCCAACCGCTCCACTTAGAACGACGGCGGCGCCAGCTTCTGCTCGTCCAGTTCTGGGTTGCCCATCATGTCGCCAGCCATGCCCTGGTCGGGCTGCGGCGCGAACCACTCGTTCACCATGATGCTCACGCCTTCAATAGCGGCCAGCAGCACGCCACCAATGAGAGCTTGGCCTGCTGCGGCCCGGGGGCCCGCACGGGCAGCGAGAGCGCCACCCGTTGCCGCACCGGCCAGAATGGAGTTCCACGGGTCCTCCTTCCGCCGCAGAGCCTCGAAGGAGCAGTCGAACGAGGAAAAGAGCAGGCCCCACACTGCGAAGCCGCCGGCCAGCACGGGCGTGCGCATCTTGGCGTTGTAGATGGCGCCACGGAGACGCTGGCCCGACGGCGAGTTACGCGCGCCCTTGAACGTGTACCATCCGGAGCCGAACACAGCGCCCAGCACGAAACCTCCGCCGGCGTCTTCTACGATACGGAAGGGACACGGCTCGCGCTCCATTGACTCCCCTTGTTCTCTGTAGGCTTCGGTACGCGGGCGACGAGGTAGAAGCTCCTTCCTCGCAGGTCTCTAGGGCTGGAAATGAACGCACCGCCGCTCGCTTACCCAACCAAGAAAACCGGTTTACCGATGATTTGGCCTACCGGTAGTGAACTTGTTGTTAAACCGGTAGATGCTGTCATTCTACCGAGGTAATCCTCATTTGAGTGACATTTAGTATCCCCCCTAAGAAAATCTTTTGCGATACAAAAGATCGAGAACTTCTCTTATAGGCAAAGACTCAAGATGTCTCGTAGTATGCCTGAGGCGGTAGCGTGGACGACAAACGGAGATGCCAAGCTGGGACTGCGTGATGTGCAGGCGGAGGGCATGCACGAGCAGGCGCGCGCTAACTGGGAGCCCTACGACTTCAACGGCGGCACTGTGCTGGCTATTGCTGGGGAGGACTTCGTTGTGGTGGCAGGTGACACTCGTTTAAGTACGGGCTACTCGGTGCTGAGCCGCGAGGAGAGCAAGCTGCACGAGCTGACGCCCACTACGGTGCTGGGCTGCCCGGGCTCCCACAACGACATCATCCAGCTGCGCGGCGTGCTGAGCATCCGTGCGCAAATGTATCAACACGACAACGAGACGGCCATGAGCTCGAGCGCCATGGCGCAGCTACTGATGAACACTTTGTACTCGCGCCGCTTCTTCCCGTACTACGCCTTCTGTATCCTGTGTGGCATCGACGAGAAGGGCAAGGGAGCTGTGTACACGTACGACGCTATCGGTTCGTATGACCGCGTGACACGTGCGGCTCAGGGCTCTGGAGGTCACTTGATGATCCCGTTGCTGGACAATCTGGTGGAACACGACACCCGCTCGGACCCCAAGAAGACACTCACGCTGCAGGAGACCAAGGATATCATCAAGGACGCCTTCATTACGGCTGGAGAGGTACTGTACCAGTTGAAAGAACTTGGAAAAAAAGAGTGTAATTACTGATATTTTGTTAATGATTGCAGAGAGATATTTACACGGGCGACAGTGTGGAGATCCTGACTATCAGAGCTTCAGGCATTGACCGGGAGATGTTCGCACTCAAGAAGGACTAGAGCCACAATCAGTCTTTTTCCTCCATCCAGGATCGCTAACGAAGAAGACAAAGAGTGAAGCGCTAGTGCTACCAATCGACGTAATCTGCAGCAGAAGCTCTATTGTCTTAGAAATTCAATTTCAGACCTTCGTTCTCCTTCCGCAATCTGTATTAACTCTTTGATCCAACCAACTCTGCTCCTCTTCTAACTCTCACGGTTTTTGAGTGCCAGTTGACGCACTTTGCGCTTGTAGAGCTCGGGGTCATTCTTGAGGTCCATGTAGGGCTCACGCTGCGCCGGGTCGGCCATATTCGGCTGGTCCAGCAGGTCCTGCACGCCGCGGAGGATCTGTTTGATGGTCACACTGGGCTTCCAGTCCTTGTCTTCATTGAGGATGCTTAGACACACCGTGCCAGACGGATACACGTTCGGGTGGTAGAGCGGTGGTGTGAACTTGACGAGCGGAGGCTTACTCGGGTAGTCCTCGGAGAAGCCCAGGGACATCTTGAACACGCCGCCCTCCCAGTCCGTGCCGGCCTTGCCCGGGATGCCTGCGTGCCACATCATGAGGTTCAACGAGCCGTCGTCACTGGCGATAGGGCGTGCCCAGAAACCTGCCGGGTGGTCGCGTCTCCAGTTCTTGCGCTCTTGCCGCAGCCGCTGCACCGCAATGGAGTCGTCACTCATTCTACCTGGTTCTACCTTCCCGCCTTTGATTCAGAGATGGCCGAGTTTACTTTACCGTCCAGTCTGTCCGTTGTATATCGTCGCAGTTTAAAGATAGGTCCATATTGAAATATAGACACTTCTTTGGACATAGATTTAATGTGTAACGATTATGTAACATGTATTCTCACTTAAGTACGATCGACTTGAAACGACGCCAAGAGCGTATCCATCTGTCAAAAAAAGGAAATTGAGCACTTGTGACCATGGACACTAACGAGGTAAAGAAACACTGCTAAACTGGCTGTTAATGGCAGTTAAATGCTGATCCTTTGGTAGAGTGAGTTCTCGCAGGAGGACGTACTACCGATTGCCAAGACGGCGATCGAATCGGCGCTTAAAGACACAGTGTACAACCGCAAGAAGGTCATGGATTGGTCTAATACGCTCGTTGCCAGCGTTCTCACCGGCCTGCAAAACCTCAACAAGCCTTTCAAGTACGCAGTCACGTGTCTGATCATGCAGAAGACCGGCGCGGGGATGACGACGGCCGCTGCGTGCTTCTGGGACCCCACAATGGACGGCTACTGCACTGTACTATGGGAGAACAGCACCATCTACTGCATCGTGACAGTCTACGGGGCCGCAATCTCCCCCTCCGCTATTAAAGCTGACCATTGAACGAAGTGCATCCATTCATTCCGAACTCTACAGCTACCCGATCACTTGGTTTAGCGCTGCAAGACACGCTTGAGCCGCGTCCTTGATCTGAGCATTTCCACTATGAGCCGCCAGCTTCTTCTTCAACGTGGCGCTGTGGGTCTTCACCTCCTCAATGAACTTAATCCGCTCTTCGGCCTTTTCCTCGTCCTTAGCTGCACCGGAGATGGCTTCAAACAGGTTCTGCAGAGCAAAGAGAGCTCGGTGCAGCGTCTCCACGTTGGACCCTTGCTCGATGATCGTCGTGAAGGCCTTGAGTCCTCCTTGGCGCAGGACGACCCAACTCACCTGCGGGACCTGGGAGACCATCGCTAGCGCTCCTCCAGCAGCGCGAGCCGTCTCAAAGTCCTCGGCTTCGTCTTCTAGAGAGGCAAACGCGACCCAGAGCCGCACCTTCTCCTCGTTCATGAACACTTGCTCGATCACCTTGTCGTTCGGAAGCAGATTGCAGATCGCTTCCGTTGCAGCACGACGAACGAGCTCATGCTCGGAGAACTGCAAGTACTGCAACGTCGAGAGTCCCTGCGGTTCCCCTACAATCCGCGCCTTCGTTTCCTCCGAAACACTCGCGATGTTCGTGAGAGCCATGAGCGCTTCGAAGTGCAAGAGCTGCTGGTCGCCCTTGCACAGATCCAGCAACGGTCGGATGGACGAGAACAGCGAAGACGACGGGATCAAGTTCGGGTTTGTACTGATGAGGATCTTGGCCATCGCTTGCCCTGCAGCATTCGAGATCTTGGTACCTTGAACTTGAGACGTTTTAGCGTTCTTGCTCTTGTTGGCCACTGCGATGTGGTGCAACGCCAGAGGGATCAACGCCTGGAACACACCGCACTGCACGAGGTTTCCACGAACTGTAGGCGCTTCCGACGCATGGAGAGCACTCAATGTAGCCATCTCCATAATGTTCTCCGACTTGGTCGCTGACAGCTTCAGAAGCTGCACGAGTGTCGTCAACACGTCGCGCGAGGCCGCGAGCTTCGTCACTCGAGCTTCCACGCTCTCCGGGGTGTCGCCGTCTTCAAGAACTGACTTCTGCTTCAACGCCTTTTGCAGCTCCTCGTACTGATCCGCCGTCATCTCCATTCCCTCCATTTGCTTGCGCTTAATAGCAGCCTCCGATGTGAGAACGTGGTGCAAGATGTAGCCGATACCATAGTAAACATTCGATCGGAAGCCACCAGTCGATTGCGAATCCTTGGTGCTTGGAAACTCGACCCGGAATACACTAGCGACAGCACCGGCATGTTTCACGAACGCGTCCTTCACGGGGGTGTACGTGATCAAGTAGGACAACGCTTCAATTCCACGTTCTTTAGGAGACACACCGCTCCAGAACAATTGCGATCGAGGCACTGCCTTGGCTTTGTCCTTGTCCTGTTTCGCCTTCTCCTCTTCCCTGTGCTTGCTCTCCACAGCTTCGGCACTCGCCAGTACTTCAAACACACTGTCCATAAGGAACTGGCCATCGGCAGACGGCATCTCCAGAGTCTTCTCAACGATACCGAGCTTCACCTGGATACTCAAAGCGCTGGCGCGAAGCATCAAGTCTTCTTCTTCATCCAGAGATGCCTGCAGCATGCGGTAGATCTCAATTCTCAACGCCGGGGGCACACAAGCAGGACCATGCTCCACTCCGCAGATGCTGGCGACACAGTCGACCCAGATCTCTTGGAGTTGACGAGTGTGAACCTTCTCGTCGTCAAAAGTGCGCGAAGCTGTCAAGAACTCGTGAATCCGCGTCAGGAACGCTGTACCGTCGTTTCCCGTTTGCTGGACAGCCCACAGCGCGAGCTTCGCGTTCGAAAGGAAAAGCGCCGACAGCAGTAAGCAAGACGTGGAACCCTGTGCAAGCTGCGGACGGTTCGTGGCTCGCGCCGCTAGCACAGGAGACACGCACCAATCCCGCACCATCTTCTTCAACATCGCGTCGTCGCCTTCGAAGTGTGCGAGGCACTGGGTGAAGACCAACGGGAGGCGGCTCAGCAGTACAGAAGTTAGATCTGAACTCGCAGCCTCAGTGGTCTCAGCAGCTTCAAAGCCAGGGAGAGCACTGGAGGCGGTGCTGTGCAGCAGAGAAAACAGTCCCAACTCTTGGGCTAACGCGGCAAAGCGCATCTTCAATTGCTGCGCTACGCTGTCGTCGTTATTCGCCACCACCGACGTCTGCCCGCCTAGGACGGAGATGAAGTGCAGCAATCCGTCCAACGCCGCAATCTGCAGCACCCGTTCGCGACTGCGCAAGCCATCCAAGATCCCTCCCAGCACACGACGAACACCTGCGTCGTCATCCGACTTGGCTGAAATCACCAGGTACTTGAAAACAAATGCCGACAAGCGGATGATGGCCTTGCGACCTCGGATTGGCATCTGCTTGCTCTCAACTTCACTACTAACTGCGTATTCCAAAGCCACTTGCTTGTGGAGCAGCTCCAACAAGCACTCAAGAGCTCCATTGTTCGTCTCGAACGTCCTCCCAGCCAACTCCATGGACGCGGACGATAGAATCGACAGCAACGAGGCAACATGAGCCAGAATGCCGTTCAGCTTCTCCCTGTTCTCTTCTTCAGTATCTGTCAGCTCAGAAAGCCTCTTAACCGCCCTCCACAGCACTATCAGCCCTTCTCTCTTGGAGATCTCGTCAGGTAAACTCGTGAGCTCCGTCACACTCTTCATTTCGAGATACTGCAGCGCCTCCACCGTCTTCTCCTGCTCTTGCAGCACTTCTTTCACGCCTGCATTTCCATTTTCTCCCTGAATTCCAGTTGAAATCGTATCAAGAGCTTTCTGCACCCCGTGGACATCCTCCCGGACCTTCTCCTGAATCTTCCGGGCCAATGCAGCCGCCGCTTTGTTGCTCGGAGCATGTTGCAGCACCAAATGCACGTCCTTGAACGCTTGCGTCATGTTTCCCAGCCCCAAATGAGCCTGCGCTCTGCGGTACCGAGCCTTGGAGTTGTCTGGTTCAATAGCCAGAGCCAACGTGCAGTCCTTCTCGGCGTTAACGAAGTCCTGGAGCTGCAGAAGACAAGCGGCTCGGTTGCTCCACAGAAGCACTTGCTGGGCCTGTACAGCCTTCAGATCCTCGTCAGAAGCAGAAGAAGAGGCGGATAACCCCTCGGTGTACTTGGCTACAGCAGATTGGAAGTCCTTGGCGCTGAACAGGGCGTTGCCCTCGGCGCGTAGCTCCTCCATCTTCGTGGCCATGATCGCGGAATTAGGGAAAAGTGAGATGGATACATTTTGGGTGTGTTACATAATTCAAACACCTAAAAAACGATTCTGACTGGTTTCTACTCATAATTAAGGGTTCAGACTCCTCTGATTGGCTAAGATTTTGCATGGAGCTAAATAATTGAACGCCCCTCGAACGACAGACGGGAAGGTGGATATTGAGGCACTTATGGCGGACGAGGACATCGACTCGCTGCTGCAGGAAGGCATCCAGGCTGCTGCTAAGGTACATCGCTGTGAAAAGGAGATGCTACGCTATCTAACCATGCGGAAATAGCTCCGGAACTCTCTGTAGAACTCGAGTTATTGAACCTGACCCACTAATAATTATATATTTTGTTTATTATTTTGTAGTCCAAGCTGGACGCGGAGGCTATGAAGGACAGTAAACCCGAGGACGATTCTCGTCGCTCCCGACGTCGTAGCAGGACGCGCAGCCGCAGTCGCAGCCATTCGAGACGCCGCCACCGGAATCGCTCGCGTTCCCGATCCAGAGATCGCCGTCGCTCTCGCCGCTCCCGTTCGCGCTCTCGCTCTCCACGTCGCAGTCGTCGACGAGACAGAGGCCGAAGTCGCAGTCGGGAACGTGCGTCCAGAAGGAGACACAAGAGCAAAAGCCGCTCCCGTTCAGCCCCCAAGGAGGAAAGAGAACGCAGTACGTCCGCGGAGCGCGCTGAGCGAGCGAAGCAACGTGAGCTGATGGAGCTGACGAGAGATCATCGTACCGTATTTGTGGGGCAGCTGACGCAGAAGGTGCGTGAGAAGGACCTGGAGCGGTTCCTGACCAAGACGGGCAAGGTGGAGAACGTTTTGCTGATTCGAGACAAGTTCACGAATCGATCCAAGGGCTTTGCGTACGTTGAGCTGTCGAATTTGGAGGATGTGCCCAAGGTTTTGCTGCTGAATGGACAGGTGCCGGACTTCCAGGTGTTCCCGATCATGATCAAGGCGTCGGAGGCCGAGAAGAACTTTGCTGCCAAGAAAGACTCAGTTATGAACGCCACTGCGGCCGGTACGACTCCTCTCATGGCTGATGCGCCAGGAGGACTAGCTGGGACGATTGCTGGAGGAGGTATGTCGGCGTCGGCGCTGTCTGCAGCGAGCCGGATTTACTGTGGTAACCTCCACACGAACATCACCGAAGATGACCTGCGGATCGTGTTCCAGTCGTTTGGGGAGGTGCTGTCAGTGACTATCAACCGTGATGAAATGGGTCGCTCCAAAGGGTTTAGCTTTATCCAGTTCAGTACCCCACAGGAAGCGAATTTTGCCTTGTCCAAAGGCAACGGACTCGAGCTGGCAGGCAACTACCTGCGTCTGGGCCCAGTGAATGAAAACGCAGTGAGTGGAGGTAACCGAGGCGCTGGAGCATCGAGTGGCATGGACAACAGCGCTACTGGCGGACGATGGAAGCTGGAAGACGACGAAGGAACTGGTTTGAGCATGAACGCTCAGTCGCGCTCGGCGCTGATGGCGAAACTTGCTGGCAGCGACGTGAACTTGTTCCCATCAATGGGCGGGGCCGCTGCAGGGTTCCCATCTGCATCTTCTGGTGCGGATTACTCTAACAGCATGGCTGCAACTGCCGCACAGCGAGCCGAACAGGCTGCAGCGTTGATGTCGTCGTCGGAGATTGAAGGCAGCGACTCGTTCTGCTTCGTGGTGAAGAATATGTTCGATGCGTACCAGGAGCAAAAGAGCGGCAACCCGGAGTGGGCAGTGGAGATCCAGCAAGACGTGGAGGAAGAGTGCGGCCAGTACGGGCCAGTGCTGCACACGTACGTGGAGAAGGACAAGCAGGGCGGTCTCGTGTACGTGCTCTTCGGAAACGTTGGGGCTGCTGTGGCCGCTGCCAAGAAGCTGCATGGTCGCTGGTTCAACAAGCGCCAGATTAGTGTTAGGTACCTGTCGTCGCAGGAGTACGTCGGCATGTTCCCCGAGGCTCGATCCGCTGTGCAGACCGCGCGTGCCAGCTCCCAGTAAGCCTTGGAGCTCCCTCAACGTTCTCCTTCCTACTCACCCTCAAAACACACGTACACATCCACACAGGCATTGACTGCGAGCAAGAGACTTTTACGAGGGACTAGACACCTAAAGAAGCTACGGAGCGCGTGGTATTAGCAAGAGGATTCGTCGATCGTCCAGGTGATCGGTGCTTTACACTCTTAGGACTCTGTAGGGCAGATATTCGACTTCTGATGCTTGCACTCTGTTCGTAGTGACTGGACCACCAGCGACAGCAATTGACCTCTTGGGTTTCCAAGGCACATCGTCTATATTTTACGTACGGGCTCACTGCCACTCCCTACTCTTCGGCCTCTTCGGCTGCACCTTCAGTCTGCGCGATCTCAGCCTTCCGTCGCTGCTCCAGCAGCTCAGCGGCCAGCGTGCGCTCCACAATGCGGATGAGCTCGTCCACCTGCGCCTCTGAGAATCGTCCCGCGCAGTCCTCGATGATCAGGTGGATGTCCACGAGCTCCGTGGGGATGTGGTTGATGAGCTGCAGCTTCTCAGCCGAGCTGAGTGTAGGTAGATCCGCCTGCTTGAGCTCCTTGAGGAAGTCCTGGATGCTGCTGGAGCTGAGCGTGGAGCAGTGCGAGTGGCTCTGCGTGAGGAACTTGAGCACCTTGTGGTCCATCCAGTTGCGCTCGGCGTACTCGACCATGGCCGACTTGTGCAGGCGCTGCTCCTTGCGCTCCTGCATGAGCGACAGCACCTCGAAGTCGCTCAGCGAGCCCTCGTTAATCAGCAGCACCTTCATGGTCGTTTTGGGGCTCAATCGCTTGGTGAGCAGGGAACAGTAGTACTGGACCAGTACTACTGGGACCACAGTGATAGTATACTAGTATTGTTGTGCATTGTAGTATACGTTCAAATTTGCAAGTACAACAGTAGTAATATACTACTAAGTATGTTAAAAATATAACAGTATTTTGGAATAGAAGAGCGTTGATGATGTGTTGGTTAATATATATATTCAAAGTACTATTTACTATTGATACCCGACCTACGCACATCACTTCCCACTTTACTCGTGTCGGCGCTGAGCGTCACGCTGCTCCCTCTCGCGCTGGTTCTCAGGCTTGCCGCCGTCAGCACTCAGGCTCGGGTTCAGTTGTCGTGACCTCAATACCATCGTCGAGGTAGGTGTGTCCAAAGACCGTCGTGCTCGTGCACTTCCAGCTCGAGTGGACCGTCGGGTACCTCTAGCCATCCGAGGTGCAGGCCGTACCCGTGGCCGAATCTCGGGCGTGTCCTGCATCGCGAAAGCGAATTCATTCTCCAAAGACCTGAAAACGCGCGGGGAGTTGGGAGGAGAGTCATCGACAACAGGAGGTAGCGCCAGTCGCGGATATGTCCTTGCGTACACAATTCCCCTATAGTTGTGTCGTCGCTTGGGCCTCTTAGGTGGGGGTGGCGGGTTCTTCCTATCCAGCATCCGAGCAGAAGGAGGCGGCGTGACCTGTACTGTCCGCAACGAAGTGCGTTGCCGTACTCTCTCCACGTCGCTGTTCTGCGAGTCCTGACTGCAGCTCACGACGTCGTTTTCCAGATTGGCACAAGCCGCAACCAGATCCGCGTCGCTACCCTGTGAGCTCACGATAAACTCCTCCAAGTTCGTGTACGTCGCGACGTTCTCTCTGACATCTTCCTCATCTCCAGAAGGGACGACGTTCTCCTTGTTCTCCTTCGCGAAGTCCTCCTCATCTCTAGAAGGGATGACAATAGGTGAAGGAGGGAATCTGGCCTTCTCCTCTCTGTCTATAGCTGTAGTTGATGTCTGCGAGTGTTTCTCGCCGACATTAGCCGGTGGAGAGGCCGGTTGAACAGGAGGAGGTGAACTCTCCTCCACACGCCGTCTCTTGGTCTCCTGTTTCTCGTCGTTGCTGCTGCTATTGCTCGTCTCCCCCTGTGTTTCCTTCTCCTCAGGTGTGACGCTACGCCTCCTCTTGCCTTTAGGCGTGAGTTTCTTGTCCCTCGGCTCGGGGCTGCGATTTTCCGGCCGCTTCTCTTCGGTAGTCGCTACAGACGGCTCCAGTCTCCGTTTCTTCCAGCTGGTGGCGCTAGTCTCGTCGCGCGTGGGTTGACGCGGCGGCGGGGGCGGCGAAAGCGACGCAGACGCTCGTCGCCGCTTGCCAGTGGCGAGGGTCTCCATTGAGGGGGAAAGATGAGATGTGAAGAGCTCCGCTAAGTCGCTTTACGACCGCTTCTTCTAAGAGTTTTATTTGCACTTGGCTATTCTTTCTTCTTGATCTCGCGCCGCTTGTTTGAATCGCAGAAATCCCCCCTTTTGCAAGACCTACCCCTTTCCGGGAATACGACAAAAAAACGGCTTTTTTGGTGTGTTGGTGGTGTGCATTTCTAGGGTTTTGTAAATTGGTACACTGTGCCAATTGAATAATGTTGCGGGAAGGTCGCTTGAGACCCAGAGCCTCACAACCGCAGGCTCTGTCTCCCCCTGTGTGGCCATTGCTGTAGAGCTAAAGAAGGCGCACAAGTCGAGCCCCCGCCGGAAATCCCCGACCGTCACACACTGCACAGGTTTCCCACAACGATGCTGAGCCGAACGATCCGTCAGGTGGCCTCGCAGGCCAAGCAGGGCGCCCGCATGGCGTCCACCAAGCGCTCGTCCGTGAACGGCAAGGGTGCGCTGGACGGCGCCTACAAGGTCTTCATGAAGAGCTCGCCGGTGTATGTGACCACAGTGCTGATCGCCGCTCTGGTGGTGGAGGGCGTCTACGGCTCGGCCACTAACTACATCTGGGAGGCTAGCAACCGCGGCGTACGTGGAAGATGCTGCATGGATTGACACACATTCTGGTGGTGCTGACCATGTTGCTTTTGTTATTTGTGCAGCGCCTGTATCACCACATCGACTGGTCCAAGTTCGAAGAGGAGGAGGAAGAAGAGGAAGAAGAAGAAGAAGAGGAAGAAGAAGAGGAGGAGGACGCCCACGACGAGGACGAAGAGTAGAGGGACAATGGGTTTTACTTGGCCTGAAGCTACTCAATCCGCAACACTTAGCCTCTCTGGAGACTTTGCTGGTTAATTGCCCAGTTAATGAAGAAGGAGAAGGAGAGGCAAGGTGCTGTGTTACGTGGGGGCTGCAGGAGCCGCCTCATACGTTAAGTGCCAGAAACACGAAGAGAAAAATACCTATGATGGATGGTGCTTGCTCGGTTACTCGGTGCACGTTATGACTCTATGCATTGGGATTCTTCTCTCCGGTCCGGTAGACTGATCTTTTGATCCTTCTAGCGGGGTGAAGTTCTGCCTCTAATTGTTCTCGCTGACTGCTGAAGCCGACACTGCCGATGCCGAACCGCTGTGCATTCCCTTGCTGTTCAGGATCTTGTTGGCGGCCGAGATGCGGTAGGCCTTGGAGTTGCCAGGTCGTCGCTTCACCTTCAACGCGCGTCTATCGAGCATTTTCTGTAGTAAACAGCCTCATTAGTCAAGTACATCAACCACCGGAACACAAAAGGCAAGATAAATCGTACCTCGACGTCGCTGAGCTTGCAGCCTGCAGCTACACAGCGCACCATAGCGAAGTACATGACGTCAGCAGCCTCACCAGCTACATCCGGGACCGATTCGGCTTCTGCGAGCTCCTGAGCCTCCTCTACAAGCTTGTTGCGCAGCAGCTCGGCGTCGTCGAACAACCGCTTCGTGTACGACCCCGCAGGCGCGTGGGCGTGGCGGCTGAAGAGCATACTCTCAAGGGCACGAAGGCCGCCATCGTGACCCCAACACGTGCGAGTGTTGAGGTGGCAGAAGCCATCGCCAGTCTGGTTCACAGTGAAGCGCAGCGCGTCACTGTCGCAGTCCATGTCGATGTTGAGGAGCTTCTGGGCGTTGCCACTGCTCTCTCCCTTCTTCCAGAGGCCACCACGTGACCGGGAGTAGTAGACCCCACGGCCACTGGAAACTGCCGCGATGATACTTTCAGCGCTCGAGTACACCAGTCCAAGAGCGACGCCAGCTTCATCTGCCACCACAGTGGTGAATAAACCGTCGGGCCGATCAGTACGCAGACACCGCACGAAGGCCAGCGCCGCATCCACCACAGCTTCGCCGTCTCCGGTAACGTTGTCGACCTGCTCTCCTTCTCCGTTGCAGAATCCGGGAGCCACCACGTGGATATTCTTGTGGTGGAACTCCTGAATCCTAGTCAAAGCCGCCGTCGAATTATCCCCTGCGCTCATTTCGACGGCAAAGAGAAACCCTTCGTCCACACTCTTCCTCAACGCTTGCAGACTGGTGAACAGAGCCTCGAAACCGGTCTCTTGGGTCAAAGTCACCGAGTCAATAACGAACACCACACCGCTAGCAGTACCGTCCAGCCTTGCTAGCTTCTCCTTAAGTTCAGTGACCTCCCGGGCGTGCAGTGACGGCACGGGAATGCGTAGCACCACACGACTGGCGGGGAGTTCGGAAACCGCGACGGCCACACGTTCCAGCTCCGAGTCTTCGCTTGAGGCAGCATCTACCAGCACCTTGTCAATGCCCTGATCCAACCACGTGGCCAGTGACTCGAGCATTTCGGCTGAAAAAGGACCTAGAAGCGTCCTGGCGTCCAGTAACGAGGCTTTGAGCGCTAATTCACGCGGCTCCGTGTTGAAGGCGGGCACGGGCGGCGCCAGATCGCGCAGCTGTCGCACCGGCAGCTTGGCATACACCAGACCGAGCGTACTTAGGCGGTGAAGGAGTGCGCATTGCGCGTCCGTGGTGGTCGTCAACAGGGACGAGAACTCGGGGATCAACATGAACACTTACTTGGCTTGATTGACAGCGATTTGATAGTGGAGCTCTTCGATGTTTGCGCAGTGAAGCTGGTCATAAGATCATATGTATTTAGTTTAGTAGGTAATTTTGAAATATACTTATATGATTTTGAAAATAAATACAGATTCGTATATTACAGCTTATTAAAATATAAAGCGTCGTGAACATCTCTTCCGCTCCCACCAAGAAAAAAATGTAGCCATGTGAGCAATGAATGGCATGTGTTGAAGCTTGATGCTGCGACGGCGTCGCAACTTGATATCTTCTCAAGGGCTCTCCATCTCGTGGCTTTATCTGAGACTTGCCGTAACTCAATAACTTCCGAGCGCACAACCACTACCTCCCTAATCATTCGTGGTTCAAGGAGTCCAATCAACAACGTAAGGGGTGTAGCACCAGGCAAGTTGTACTCGCATTGCAATAAGTACACGGCGATAAATCAAGTACACGATAATTTACCTCACTGTACTCGATAATTGACCTCACAGTTCTCCATCCCTTGTGTCAACGACGTTGACTCATCGTACCAGTGGAGTAGCAAGTTGCTACTCTGTTGCTACTATCAACACTTCGAACGTGCGAAATATTTTCCCCGAGACAAGTCGCGTGCAACCGATGAAGCCTCGTACAGATGATCACAGTAGAAGATACAACAAGAGTACTGGTGTGGTGTTTGTCATTGTAGTTGGCGTACGCAGTGACGAAAATTCAAATCTTGCTCCGATAGTTGAGTTTAATCGCTATCGCTATCTCCGAAAACACGATCGGCCATCTCGCCTAGCACGACCCCGCCGAGTACGCCGGCACCTACGCCCATAGCCATTTCCGCGCCACTAAATTCTCGAGGTTCACTACGGCCGTAGCCGTCGTCGTATCTGCGGGGAGAGCCGCGGTCGTATCCGCGAGGTGAGCAGTCAGGAGAGTATCGACGGCGCTCTTCCACCACCATAACTGGAGGACCAGCAGTGTAAGCCACCGGAGGTGGTTGCTGGTAGCCGTACCCTTGAGGCGGAGGAGGTTGCGACGGATATCCGTAGGCCGGAGGTGGCTGCTGGTAGCCGTACCCCTGCGGCTGCGGTGGGTATGCCGGAGCAACAACAGCAGGGGCGACTACAGTAACCGGTTGCATCTCGTACCTGTCCTTGAGGTGCACGCGCAAGTAGAT
The DNA here is from genome assembly GCA_001314345.1 of Phytophthora multivora. Classification (NCBI taxonomy): domain Eukaryota; phylum Oomycota; class Peronosporomycetes; order Peronosporales; family Peronosporaceae; genus Phytophthora; species Phytophthora multivora. Next base: position 7,009 of record LGSM01000160.1, on the reverse strand, counting down.
CTCGCCCACAGGCTCCGAGTCGTCGTTAAGGGGGTACCATTGGTCCACCGGGTGGCCATTGACGAAGAGACTCACAGGGAGACGACACTCGCCGAGGAATTTCTTGTGGGAGGAGCTTTTATCCTTGACTTTGATGACAATCTCGTCGTCCTGGGGGTCCACCTCGCGAAAGACGAACTCTTCGTCCCAATGGGGCGAATGACCGTGGTCGGACGAGCAAGTCTTGAACTTCTCACCGGAGACGGACACCTTGCAGAACGGGTGCGGTCGGTGGTACGAGTGGGAATCGCGCAGGCCACGCGCGCCGTACACTCGGACTTTGAGGTATCTCTCCATTTGACTCTGGCTTGACTGGGATGCGGCTTGAGCTCTACGCTGCTTTTGTTGAAATGCTCAGGAGATCGTCTCGAACTGCAGTCCGAAAATCATTCCGCTCCGTGACGCGTTGTCGGATCATTTCAATCGTGCGTGGGTGAACTTTGTCGCACAATCAAAGGCGCTTTTCGACGAACAGCAAGGTCAACCTGATCAATGGACAATTGGAACGATTTGCAACGCGTATCATAATCTGATATACACTGTACAGGTTGGATCAATAAAAACTTCAAGGCTTGCAAGGTTTGCATCTGTGCATCTTATTTATTATTATACAAACGGGAACAAGGATCATAAACGTCTGTACTATATTTCAGAGGTTATATTTGAACCACATCCAGTTGAAGGAGGACGTACAGCTTCCTGTTGAAACGCGCTTTATTCGTCGTCGAACACATCGTCCAGCACTTCACCGAGCACAAGTCCACCCACAACGCCTGCACCAACGCCCATGGCCATTTGAGCGCCACTCATTCCGCCTCCCTCGCTGCGACCGCCATAGCCGCCTCCTCCATAGCCGCCTCCTCCATAGCCACCACCATAACCACGACGAGGGGAGTGGTCAGGGGAGCCGTATCCGCGGTGATGGTGGTGGCCCTCCACAACCATCATAGGAGGACCCCCAGCGTACCCCCCGTGCTGTTGAGGTGGGTAACCGTATCCCTGAGGTGGCGCTTGCTGGTAGTAAGGTTGACCGTGCGGAGGAGGTGCTTGGCCATAGTGCGGCGGCGGGTTCTGGTAGTACTGCTGCTGCGGTGGGGGCTGCTGGTAGTGCTGCTGTGGCGGGTATCCTTGTGCTGGAGGCGCAGCACCCGGAGGCGGATACTGTTGAGGAGCAGGGTAACCCGACGACTTCTCCGGGTAGGCAGGGGCAGCCGAAGGATATTCGTGGGATTCTTGCTTCTTCGGAGGAGAGTAAACGTCAGAGGCTGCTTGCGCCGGGGGAGGGTAGCTCGGCTGCTGGGAAGTGTACGACTGCTGCTTCTCGTAGGTCTTTTCAGCAGAAGCCACAGGAACTTCAGGCTCCGGCTGGTTGGCGGGGCCCCTGTACTGAACGCGGAGGTTGATTTCGCCCGCGGACTCGGAATCGTTCGTGAGCGAGTACCATTGATCTTCGATGTTGCCACTAAGGAAGAGACTCACTGGCAGTCGGCATTCCCCGATCAACTTGCTGCATTTAGTTACAATAGAAACGCGTTAGAAATTAAGCTGTAGGTTTGAACCACAGTGAAATCCTCGTACCTGTTGGTGAAGTTCTTGTTCTTGACTTCAATGACCAGTTGGTCCAGTTGCGGGTCCACAACGGGGAGGATGAAGACTTCATTCCACTCGGGCGTCTTGTCTACAGTAGTGACGGATCGCTTTCGTTAGTATTGCCGAACCTTTGAAGAGAGAGAGAGAAAGGTTATACGATACGTACCGCCATTGTCGTGCACTTTAGTCCTGAAGCTCTTGCTACGCAGCGACAGTTTGCAGTACGGGTCCTGCTTGCCGAATGTCTGCACGTCGATCAGGTTACGCGCCGATACCGCGCGCACTTGGAGCTCCATCGTTACTCGATGCGACCTTGACAGCGCTCGTACGAGAATGATAGAGATGACGGAATCTGCCCCCCTGATATCAGGGGTACCCGCAATCAGAGTTGGATAGTCATTTGGATACATCTCACTTCGTTTTTCTATATTTCAAAATATCCAGTTCTGATCCGTATCTTTTCGTCGATCACCAAGGAGTCCCGGCAAGGACTGTACTACAGTCCAGTCTGTACCGGTACACAGAGTTGGCTATGTGAATCAAACGTGCATGGTACTTCAAGTGTTATACATTTGCTACGGGTATTATAACTTAGTAAGAATGACTAAAACGAACTTGTCTGATAAGACTACGAGGCAGATAACACGCTGTGAACCCATGAGATACTGAACACGAATTCAATCAACGTGATGCTACAGTACCAGCACACAAATAGCACACGAAAGTGAGCTGACGAGACTGTTGTTATTGCTTCATCTCGCCCCAAAAATTATAAATTGAAGTTTCACTCGCCAGCAGATAAGTCGGATGTCCAAATTTAACCAATTCATCATCGCGCTCACTCCAAGATCAGCCGCGACCTACCCAAATCGAAGTTTTGAGCCCATGACGTACGTGAATGATGAGCACCGGTCGTCTTCAACGCATTGGGCGACGGAATACAACATCCAACGGAAGGTGGCCAAGCAACATGACTGGAAGAAACTCGCTCACCCTTCAGTTCTCATGGCTGGCCTCGCTATCGCTGGACGCGTCGTGATGGGGCCGATCGCTCTTGTCTTGCTGTTTACTGTCACCAACTACTTCTCTGGTGGCTCAGTTCTCATCCAGGCTCAAGACAGCTTCTTCGCCTTTACGGAGAACGATGTGACCATGGCTGGAGGCTGCTCCGGGTGCATGGGTCCATGCAAAATCGTTCTACTCAAGTACGCTCTGTTCAAAGGAGAAGCGTTCGTCAGTTCTCCGGTATTCAACGCCTTTGTAGCTCTAGGACCGAAGGTAGAACTCTACGATTTCAGTCCACTGAGTCCTGAAGCCCTCGCACTGGGAGACTCTTTGGATGCTAACGGAGCTGTTTGTCAAAGCGGAACGAATGACTGGGCAGCGACGCACAACGTAGTGACGGGGTCGGCTCAGCAGATTCTGGATGTGATCAGCACTCTTGGCTTGAGTGTCGCTCCTCAGATGATCCGTGAACTCGAACTGTCAGTGAATCGTACGGACGGATGCGATACGAGGTGGAGCATGCTCGCTCTTTCTCGGCTTTTTCAGTTCCCTACAAGAGTGGGGGACGCCAACTTCGGCAAGCTCTCGGCTGTGGATTTAAGCATCTTTCCGGACTACACTGAGTGCCGTCCGATTGTTACAGTGGACGACAGCCTCGTGAGTTCTAAGCTTGCGTTGGCAACGAACGGGGAGGACTATTTGAGTGCTGTCCCGGATAGCTTGACGTTGTGCCCCTACAGCTTCAAGAGCAGCCTCCCTTCAGTCTCCCGTGAAGTTCCAGCTGGGACCACCAAATACCCAGCCATAGACGTCGTGCAACCTCTCTTACGAGCATACTATGGCGGCTGTCGTGTACGTGAAGTGAACACAACCGGTATTTTCATCGAAGATACATGCGAGATGTTGAATCATTGGAAAGGATACGGCTTGATGGTGCACTCTCCCGACGACATCCCGCTATGTAGTACGGGTGATGTATGTGTACACAACTACTTCAATTCGCTTTGGGAGTGGGTAAACTACATCTCGGAAGCCCAACCGGATCGAAATGGGATGAACGTCAACACATTCCGTACGCGGTATGCGGACACTGTGGATATTAACTTACTGCCGGGGATTGTCGTGGGTCAGATCCTCGTTATGGGAGTGATCAGTCTTTATCAAGTGATGTCGCACAAAAGATCCGTGCTTCTAACTCAGATCTGGGCTTATCGTTGCCAAAATGGACGGATGCAGGTCGTCTACCTCGCCCAGATCATCTACCACCTCGTCTTCTATTCGGACGTATACATGCTCGGACTGGGGACAGGGACTTTGACGGGCGAATCCATTGCGAACCTCACGTGCTGCTTCTTCGCATTTTCCTATTCGGTCGTTAATCTGGTCAAGGCTCGGTCAGGGGATCAGCAATTAGACAGACACTTCCGACTCACGTGGGAGGCGCTGCAGCCTGCCACAACTATCTGTGTGGGGTGCATTCTTCTATCCGTACAGCGAACTCCACTCGCCTCAATTATCACTAGAAACTCGGAGATTTTACGGAAAACATCCGCTCGGGGAGCGAAATACTGCGGTCTGAACGATTCGTGCATCCTCTTCACGATCGACATGCCTTCCGTTATCACAGTCATTTCTATCGGCTTAGGAATCGTGGCTGTGTTGATATCTTTTGGTTTTCGGATACTGAGTCCGAAAACTATAAGTTATGTCGTATCGGATCTGCCCAAAGACGCTGAAAACGATAGTCTCACGTCCTTCGAGCGGAATTGCATCGGTGGATTATTTAAGAAACTTTTCCGAGACTGCGACGACATCGCGTACGTTGTGTACAACGGCAAACGCTGCACGACAGTCGAAGCGCTGCTGCTCACAGGGTATCTCTACTATGGGGAGCACATTTATCAGTCCTCCTCCGTTCTGCTGTTGCTGGTAGCACGTCTTGTGCCGAGCAAGCTCCTACGCACTTTCAATATGCTACTACTGCGTTGGCACGTGGACCCAGAACACGGCACGTTGTCGGAGTTACGCTCATGCACCTGGTATCATGCAAGCTCGGAAGATCATAAATTAGCTGCAGCTGTGCCAGTGGCGTAGTTTTCTTCTTCTTCTTCTAATTTTCAGGAATGGCTTGCTTACTTTTTACAAAGTTCGAAAACCTCTTTTTGGAATTGTATGCCCACGGCTGAAACAAACCAAACCAACCAAAGTGGAAACTACTGGTTTGTAGTAATCCTGATTCAAACCAAAATTAGGACGTTTCTGTGGTTCATACTCAAATTACTGAAGCTCCAAATCACAAACGCTGGTTTGGAGTTGGAGCTAAGCTGAGTCGGAATGGATATTAGAGATCTTTCCACAGCAGGAAACAGTAACACAATATACCACAACCGTTGTTTAATGGTTTGGTGGTTCGCTCCCAACTGAATTTAGTTTGGGGATAGAATGCAGTTAAAGGCTGCATTTTGGTTCAAACCAAATCATGTAACCATTTTGAACCTGGTTCATTGGTAATTTTGGTTCGGTTTGAAATTTGAACCGCAGAGGTTGGTTTGGTTTGTTTCAGGCGCGAATATGCCCACGAAGCACAAAAGAGGCAAAATCAGCCCTTGTCATCTGGCTGAAGTGTTTCAGGTCCAGCTCATAGATCCAATGAATGGCTTTTCCAAGCAGATCGAGAGAAGCTGTTGGTTTCAAGATTTTACTCGGCAGGCTATCATAGCGTATTCCGCCGGTGTCCCTGGTGTATTAGGATCACTCATGCGGCTCGCGATTGGTCGTGGCAAATTCGAAGAAGAGCGAAATGAATGGGAGCACTGGCTCAAGACCGAAACTTCTTCCTGTATCCGAACAGATACAATTGGACTCTGAAGATATAGAGCCATTTACAGCAGTTGAGCAAATCGGATGATAAACTGCTTGACTTGTTGCTCAAGGACGCTGTTCGTCGTTATAACGCTGAGCTAAGTCCCAGCCGGGAGAAATTGTTGCAAATGTTTTTTTTTCACTATTGGCATTTTCGAATCTAGTAATTCGGAGTTAAGATTTCCGTCCGAAATGATGCGATGACTAAAAGCTACCGATCCGCAAAATCCAATTTTTTTTTCCGATGGACAAGTGGTGATGACTTCTCGTTACCTCACTGGTTTCATGAAAGCGGAATCGATTTATCATACAAATGTAAAGAAAGCCTCATCCTTCATCGAAGCTGCATTCGTGTTTTAACTATACGCAACGATCCAGGGCTTTTCAAAAACAACAACGTTTGCATGCCTGTCCTTGTGGGAGGTCGAAATGATAGGCATAACCGGAGACTGGACCTCATCGTCGACAAGGAAAAAGATGTGGATACGAAAATTTAACGGAAGAAGCTGATTTCAAATTGCGGCAAAAGAAGCGGATGTCTACGGACAATGACCCGATGCCAGTACGGTGCTCTTGGTTAATTTTGTGCCTCGACATCACACGGCACATCGAGTATATGATCGTCATACCTGTAGTGGGTCGAGGACGTGTAAGACGTGCCTACTCACCGGGTCTCGGATAAGATACCGAGACCAAGCTGGTGGTAGAGATTGTAGGATCATTGCTAGAGGACTAGACTCGAAGGCCTCCTCTTTCACGGAGCTCTAGAGCAAGGTAGTAGACCACTTCTGAATCAGCATCAATAGAAGCAAGGGATCCAAGGAAGCCATCAGCTTCCCTAGAACGTGTTTCGTGGACCGACTACAAAGTTAACTTTAGTGTTTCAAGGTTCAACAAGGAACAAATGGCTACATCGACGAACAATGCGGGCTCTGAGACCAACGCGGCTACTGGAGCGAGGGATACCTCGACGACGCGGGTTCTGCGATCAAGGAGATCGACTCGCAGCGAGGCAAGTGACCAAGCGGCCACGACTACTGCAAGTGAAGATGCGAGCCAGGCGGCGCCGACCGTTTCGGTTGGTGCAGATGCAAGCGCGACCAGGGCTCCCGATTATGGCATGGTACTTTCAATAATTTTTCATGAAACAATAAATATACTTATTTTTCGATTTCCCTGGATGATATTGATAATTAATTTTCGTAAACAGGATCTGTGCATAATTAATGTTTAAAACCTCTTTACGATAATGGGCTTTCACAGCCAACCAGACCATGTTCAAAGCCCGAGCTTGAGACAACCACTTGTTTTCGGAACATTCATCCCCGGAAACCAAACTCAAACAGCTATTCTTCATTTTGAACGCAAACCAACACCCTTCCTAGCTTGCTACCATGCCTCGCACCTCGGCTACTCAATCCCGTCACGCTATGTTCACGCCGGCTCAAGTCTCTGGGTTCTACTTCCGATCGTGCCGCGACGACAACGACGAGGTCATCCTCGAGTACTTCCG